>WHYT01015429.1:57417-70225 GCA_009806455.1 Tetrax tetrax
GTGGGCTCGGGCGGGACCAAGCCCGGATTTCAGACAGCTCCCGCGCACCTCGCGGTGAGCAAGAGAAAGTGCTTAACCTATGAACTCCTGCCGGTGATCTGCTTTGTGATGTCACGATGCTCTCTGCACTTCTGCCTCAGGAAGGCTGTTATCCCCTGATGGTATTGTACCCCTTGGTTTAAGGATCTGTCTGCCCAATTCACATCCCCCCCCATCTTTCCTTTCTCTTCGATCTTGTTAGCGTGCTTCCCCGCCCCAGAGCTCGAAGGCGAGTGCGGGGAGCAGTAGTAATTAGCCTTTGGCGTGCTGCTGGGGCTGGGGTGCTGAGCGGGTCACAGGGGAGCCCGTGTGCCTGGCAGTTACCGTCACCGAAGAGCGAAGGGCAGCCATCCGGAGAGGAGCGAGTCTGTTCTCAATGGGATGAGATGCTCTCCTCTTTGCGAGGATTCAGCGCTGCTGATCTGTGTTGCCACGTGTGTGAGCACTGAGCTACTTTCAGGTAGATTCTGTGTGATCTCGAATGTTTAAGTGGCAGTCTGACCATCGTGAGAGAAGCAGATTCAGTTACCCAAGTACAGCAACACCTTGCTGTATCTGTTGCTTCTTTATCCACCGTTTCAGAGTTCTGTTGCTGATCATTTACAGTGCAGTGTTAATTGTTATCATTGCCTTATTTTTCTGTCCTTTTCCATTGAATTACTCAAGGAAGATGATGGCAATGAAATCTGATGGTCATGAAATTTGACGGTGATTATATCTTCTGTAACATGATCAGTTATGAAACAGCAGCGTCTCCTTTACTGGATGACTCGGATCTTGATCTCTTCTATTTGATGAATCAATGACCCTGACCTTACTCCTACTTCTGCATCCTGTTGCCAGTAGACTGAGGGAAGTGATCCTTCCTTTTTATTCAGCATTGATGAGGCCACACCTGGAGTACTGTGTCCAGTACTGGGCTCCACAGTATGAGGGAGACATGGACATACTGGAAGGAGCACAGCAAAGGGCTGCGGAGATGATTCAGGGACTGGAGCATCTCTCTGATGAGGAAAGGCTGAGTGAGCTGGGACTGTTCAACCTGGAGAAGGACCAGGGAGGAACTTATCAACACACAGAAATACCTGAAGGGAAATGTAAAGAAGATGGAGCCAGACCCTTTTCAGTGATGCCCAGTGAGAGGACAGGAGGCGGTGGACACAAACTGAACATAAGGAAACACTTCTTCACTGTGAGGGTGACCAGGCACTAAAACAGGTTGCCCGGAGAGGTTGGGGAGTGTCCCACCTTGGAGATATTAAAAAGCTGTCTGGATGTCGTCCTGTGCAGCCGGTTCTGAGTGACCCTTTTGGACCCTGTTTGGACAGGGGAGTTGGACCAGGTGATCTCCAGAGGTCCCTCCCAGCTTCAACCATTGTGATGCTCTACCTCATAGGTACTATCTCTGTCTCTTTCTGAAGTGTCTGCATATATCCTCCATCTATTACACAAATTCTTGTGGGAAAAGTAGCTTTAGTCTGTCCAATTGCTAAATGTTATGCATCTCGGGAATGCATCCTTGGTAGATACGGAGGTACGGCTGCAGTTTCTTTTGGCCCTACGTTTCTAACTAGTACTGAGTATACTAAAGCTTAGTGCAAGGTGGTATGGCTTGGTTGAAAAGCTATGTCATTAGTTAACAGCAGTAGCCCCTCTAGGGAGTTTACACATCAGTTATTTCTTCCATGATCTTTAAATATTAAGCATTCAAATTTTATTAGCCAACCCACTATGACCAATTTGGCAATGAGCGTGAGTCTTGTTTCTGAACCGTCTGCTCTCTCTTCTGCAGTTTTCAGACCTAGCGGAGATCTTTCTTCTTTGTTGCAGACAGATTGGGCCTTGTGGAGTAAAGCTTTATTAAAAGCAATGGGTCTTAGCAGCTCTACAGTATATAACAAATCTTGCGAAATTTACTTTCCAAATAACTGTGGTGTTCCTAATTCAAATTGTTTTACACTTGCTGTGGGTAAAGAGCACACAAAGATAGTTACTGTAAATCAGATGATTTGCACCAATTTAGAACATAGTATCTTCTGTGAGCCTTATAATCTGTCTCCATGGAGGCATATAGCCTTTTCTGCTGTTTTATATCTTCTACAAGATAAAAGTATATTCCATACTTCTGTGGGAAGCTTTAGGACTCCTTATCCACAGTTTGGGAATCTCCGATCCAAAGTATCGGGGAGTTTTGCGAATCACTCGTTCAGGATTGTCTTTGGATACAAGTATTTTACCTAGATGTATTATTTGTACAGATCAAACTTGAAAAAAAGCAAGGTTGCATTTCAATTGAGCTACTACCATGCATTTGAAATTTCTGAAATTAATTAGACTTTTAACTTCATACTGGGATAATGTTGGAGTATCCTCTTACAAGAACATGGCAATTTCTTGAAGCCAGCAGCACCAGAAGAACATGGCTGTTTAGGCATCTAATCTGAGATGGAAGATATTGAGTTCAAGCCCATGATGTAGGTGTCTAATTTTGAGAAGGTACATTCCTGTAAACAGATCCAGTTTTGATGAATATGTGGCACTTTTTCAATTAGTTTGCTTTAAGTGTTCTTTACAGAAAACAATGTCCATCAGAGACAAAGTTCTATTGTTCAGTCAAATGCTTGCTGCAGTAAGCGCCACACCAAGATTTAAATGCTGCAGACTTAAGCTACACTGTGTTTTGCATCTTCTTGTTGCAGGTAATGTTTAGTATGTTTGTCTCCAAACTGCCTATATCCAAATAATTGCAAAGAAATCACCTTGGAAAATGACACAGTTAATGGCAACTCCATTTCCTTTCAGCATTAAGCTCTGTACTGAAAAGTGTTGCTGTTTCTGGTATAAAAGAACTTTTTAAGGTTGCCCGTGGCACTTAGTGCCATCTCTTACATACGTACTTACATATGGATGTGCCTGTGTAGTCCACCAGACTAATGTATTTGACAAGTTCTGTGAAGCTGGCAGTGCCAAACTATGCTGTCTGCTCAGCCCTCTTCTGCATTCCTGAGTCAAATCACTCTCTTCAGTGTGCTACCTAGTGAGGTCCAACAGTCAAATCCTTCTACGGAGGAGCTCTTTAAAGGATCCTGTTCTTTCTGTCTAATAGCCAACTGGCAACGTTCACAGCCTGGATTCACCTCTGCAGTTCTGTGGTCTTATAACTAAAGCAAAAGACCGGGAACTGGGACAGCTATAATCTATTCCTGGCTCTACTGTTGACTTGTTCTGAGGCACTGGTCAAGTAGTTTGGCCTTCCTTGAACTTTCTTTGTGTATCAAACGGAAACGACTGTTCTCATTTATAAACAAGGTTGGAGAAAAAGCAAATTGTAACTTTTTAAGCTTTTAGAGGCAGAAGATACTTGAAAATTGAAACAGAAAATGTGATCATAATGTATAAATAATACAAAGCTTTGCCTGATATATAACTTGTCAGGCTTTTTTTTTTTTTTTTTTTTTTTGAGTTCTCAGAGATGATTTGACTTGTCAGATAACTTCAAATAGAAAGGCAGGTTTCTTAAAAAGCAGAGAAAGGAATTAGCAATGAGTCTGTCTGTTCTTTGAAGCTGGGACTTTATGTACCTGGCATGTCCTCTCATCTGTAAAAACATTTCCTGAGCTACTTCTGTAAATGGCCTGAGGCTGAAGAGCAGCATTTCAGTATCATCTGTCTCTTTTTAAGGCACAGATTCTGTGCAGCCATACTCTTCTGTTGGCCAAAACAGTTCTTGTTTCTGAAAAAAGAAATGACCTGGAGTGTCAGTTCAGTCTTCCGTGCAAAGTCTACCTTAGTATTTCTGGTAGAGTTGTAAAGCACTTTCACATTTATCCAAGTTCTAATACTGTGTTTCTGTTTAATTTATTATCATCGTTGATTTAGTAAAAGCTGAAATTCTTCTTTGTTTAAATTCTCCAGTGGCTATATTGCTTCCTCATGCTTTATTTAATTTTGTTCTCTGGGGGAAATTGGTGATCTGAAATGGGAGTAATACTCAACGAGTGTCTGTGTGTACCCCTTTTTTCCCCTCTTTCACCCCGCCCCCGTTCTCTATTACCACTGCTACATGCCTGCTGCTGACAACGGGCATCTTCCATTCAGCAGCTACGTTACATGGTCTCCTAGAAACAGCATGAAAGCTATTTAAATAGTTTTTATTCCACTTCTCCCTCTGCCCTATTCTTTCCTCTTCACTATTTTCATATGATATAATGAGATGTTACTTTGACAGCTCAGCATCCCTTTTCTCTAGCCTACTCGGTGCCCCACGAATCATTCTGTCACTAAGTGGTGTGTGTGTGCACAGCATGTGCTGTTAATGGCAGCATAAATAGCCTCCAAGTGCCTGGCGGATTCCAGAAGAAAGGTTCTGGTAACTTAAGTGTGGGAAACCTCTTATCAGTGGATCTTGTTAATACAATAACGTTTTGAAGTGACTCAATAACTGTCTGGTTTTCCCTGAGGGTGTTGCACATGGGATGGGGCAACAATGGTTTTGCTGTTTGCCTTGGCACAGTGACTGTAATGTGCGTCATGTAAATGCAAAGACATTTGAGGGTGACAGGCCAGCGGGAAGCCTCTGTCAGAAGACACATCTTTATCAATTACTAGTGAATGTGTTTTATTTTGGCACTAGGGTTTTGAACTGCAGGAGTGACAGAAATCTGTTTCATGAGAGAAAGCAATGCCTTACTACCTGGCTGACGTGGCAGACGTTTGTTGCAGTTTGTGTATTACTTAGAGACCCATGAAATTAAGACTGTAGGAGTATATTATTTTACAATTAATTTTCCATTTTGAGGGGCAAAGATACAAACATAGGGATGCAGCCAGTTGTTTTTCAGTAAATCTTTTGGACTTGCAGTTATCAGTCCTGTTATAAAGGTGAAAAAGGAGGAGGTTCTTGTTTGTTCCTAATAGACTAAAAAAAGAGGCAAGCAAGTCACACTTATAGCTACAGTCTGAAGTACTAAATAAGAATGAGCAATGCAGTAAATCCAGGTCAGGAGTGAAATTGAATCGGTCTATCAGTGTGTTAACAATGATGATACCTTGAACTGCTAAACTATCAGAGTATTATAGCAGGCAATTATATCATAAGGTCAGTACATGAGGCTGTTAATTCTGCCTCAGAACTGAGGGAAATGCCCAGTTAACATTTCATAAACATCTATAGCCTCAACCTGGCTGCCTGCCTTGATGTCAACTGTTTGTGAACAATTTGAGCCACTACTTTGATTACTGGTATGGTTGCACCAATCTGGCTTCTCCTGGACTGATCATTTTGGATCACAAAACCAATCTTATCCGGAAGAGTAGGTTTCTTTTCAAAGTTGTTTATGAACTTAAGGCTGAGCTGTAAAAATGAGGAGTTTTGTGTCAATTTTCTTGCCCTCTGGGATAGTGTTCTAGGAAAAGAAAATTGTCATCTACTTCGAAACTGGGTGGAACTCTAGAGTAATTTTTATAGAGAGCAGTCTTGCACTAGTATGTGATTTTGGAAGTCTCATTTTCTGATCACAGTGAAGACAAATGCATGTTTCTTATTAATATGGAGGATTTTCATGCCATTGTAATAATACTTTTTTTTTTTTTGGGACATATTATGGGGAAATCTGTCCTCTTCCTGTCTGACTGACACTTGCCTGGACAGAAAGAGTTCAGCTAAGGCTAAATTTTATGTTTATTCCTGTCTCCTTTGCTATGCTCTCTCTCTACCACTAACATACTACTGTTTTCAGTTTTTGCCAAGAGCATGTGATATTTGGTAGAATATACCTGCTGTAAAAATTTTAGGTGGCTTTATATTTTTGGGTCTTGTATTGTGAAAAATTAATTTCTTTTTCAGGTCATGTCCAAAAGGAAATAACATAATTATTCTTCATATAAAATATTAAATCCAGTTTGCAAGTAATGCTAAAAATTTGGTCATGATACTTCTGGGAATTGTGAGAGGGTGGTAGGATCTGGGATTGTTAAAAGAATGTTTTGGAGTCTTCTTACAGTAGAAAGAACTGTTTCATAGTCTTGAATGATTAAAAAAAACCCCAACTTTCTAGCACCTGAGACCTGGTCTTTGGAATAAGTGGAATCTTTGGAATAAATTCAAGAGGTCGGCAGGAGATTAATACTTTACAATGTAGCTGTGTGAGCCCTTCACCAAAATACCTGTTCATCCATTTGACACTCTGAGAAAGAAACTGGTAATATCAATGACTTCTACTGTTTTTACCTTTCTGGAACTTAAATTTTGTTGTAAAGTTATAGTAAAAATAATAGTAATAAAGGTTCTTCTGTATGCAGAAGTTCAAAGTCTGATATTGTTGTTTGTTTCCCTCACCCCCTCCTCTCCAGACTTCCTCAGAGATTTGTGTGTGGTGGTGCTGGGGTGTTCTGGATTTTATTTTATTATTACTTTGTTTTCCCTTAGAAAGTTCCTATATCTCTTGAATACAAAATTGGAATAATTCTAGCTAATTATGTGAAGTCACCCTCTTGGGTTAAGCCAGCCATTTGTATGTATTCTGTACTGGAAAGTGTGATTGTATAAAGTGCCTAGCACCTTGCACTCATCCCTTCAAAAGCCAAAGAGCCAACCCCTACGATTTAACATAATGTTAATACAATATCCTGAAGTTAAGGCTTGCTCTGGGAAATGCAAATTGAGGCTACAAGTTTGGTTTAGTGTTTTTATAGCTTGAGAATGTTATTGTTACCATTATTGCAGTATTTTGTTCCTAGCATATTGAGGGCTGGTTGTTGCTCAAAATATTTGATTTATTTAATCAAGCAAGTGGGTAAGTGCTTCCAGTCTATGGATTTTGTACCTTTATGTTGAAAAAGGAAAAAACACGTTTACTACGTCTGAATATTGCCTAAAAATCACCTTTGCATTATGTAAAGAAATCTGTTTCCTGTGAGATCTGCAGACACTTAAGACTGTGATTAGCTGAACCCAGCTGTAATTAAAATACAGCTTGGTCAGTGATTTAAGCTTAACGTGCGTCCACACAGCTACTGAAAGAGATGTTCCTACATCTGGCCCTGGCTGCACCTTACTAGTTTTGCCCCGCTGCACAGCTGTGTGCGTTTGGTTGCTAGCACAAAAGCAGAAGAGCACCCTGAGAGAGAGCACCTCTTCCTGGAAAAAGTGCGGACATAACCGGAGTCAGTGAGTGGACATGTCATTCCCATGGACCGTGGCTTGAAGGATGGGTTGTGCAGCTGCGTAGAGCTGGTAGCGTGCATGTCAGCTTGTGCAGCACCTGCAGACAGGTGTTCGGTGTGGTGTGTGCTGTGGGGCTCTCCTGGCTTCCTCGTTACTTTAGTGAGGTGCAGGCGCAGGTGTCATTAGAAACCTCTTTTGTGACAACGTACAAGAGGTTATCTTTCGATGGCCATGTTTCTTGCAACTTCAGGGTAGCAGGATAATTAAGACAGTGAGGAAAGCAGAGGGATCTTGGCTTTCAAACTTACTCCTCCTGGCTCTGATCCGAGTATCATTAATATGACATGAAACGTTTTGTTGGTATTTGATTAACTGGGAGGCTTGTTCTTGTTTTGTGTGACACGTTGTAAGTTAACCACCCGGCACGCTGACATGTGCGATTAAAAACAAACACTAAATACTAAATTGGGAAGCCGAGGGCACCGCAGGGAGGAGCCTGAGCGGCCTGCCCGGCGGGGCTCCGTCAGGACCGGCCTTCCCGGCCTTTCTACTCATGGGGCGCCGGCAACTTCGGAGTTCAGCCCTGTATTCACGAGGGCTTACTTTTCTCTTTCTGCCGCCCTCTTGTGCGGTTAAAACCCTCCGGCCAGACTTTGGGAACGGCAAATAAGAGGTTCCGGTGTTGGAGCCGGACGCTGTGCCTTCCCCCCGGCCCGGGGGGATTTTCCGCCGGCGCTGCCGCGGGCGGGCCAGCAGGGGGCTGGCGCGGGCCGGGCGCGGCGCTGGCGGCAGCGCCCGCTGCCGGGCCGGGTCGCGGGGCGAGGGCGGCGGCCTGCCTTGTGCCGCGGGCCCTCGTGTGCCGTCTGCCGGAGTTTTAAGTCCTAGCACATCCAGAATGTGCCTGGACTTCATTATTTTGTAATTAATTGATTAATTTCACAAATAAAACTGAAGAGTCAGCAAAGTGGCTTTTCCCTCTAGTTTCTGTCTTCGTTCTTGTGTGGTTTTTAACCTTCCCTCTATTGGTGTGGAAACCGTTTCCCGGTCAGCAGCAGAGCGTCTTTAAAGGAAGCCTTACCCACACAGGGAACTAGGTTTCTGGGTACTAAATACCCAAAGGAGAGAAAACTTGTAGTGTGCATAACGGCCGCTGAAGTCTCGGTAGCCTTGAGTTTTATTTTCAGACCTGAAGCCTGCTTCACAGCGTAACAGGAAACCTGCTGATTGTGTGGGCACTTCCAATTCCACTTAACGCAAAATATGCCCTCTGACCTGTTTCCAGACAGACACACAAATCCTCTTGTCTGGAACCGCTGATCTGCATGCTGTGGCACAGGCTGGAGTGGGGTGGCCTAGGAAGGGAGAGAGGGGGAGCGGGCACCCCTCAGCCCCCTGGCAGGGCCGGCTGTGGTTGCTCGGGCGCACAGCTGCTGTGGCTGTGGTGGGAGCTGTTCTCCTTTTGTCAGCTCCACAGCTGAATGCTTTTCTTCCAGTTTGCCTGCTGATTTATTCCCAGAGCAGAGTAGTTCCTCGGCTGATTGCTAACTCTGTGAGAATCTGTTAGGATTTCGGGGAAGGGGTAAGCAGGCCTTGTATAACGCTATCTTGTTCTTGAATGCCAGTATGTGGTTTCTTTGGGGCAAGTACAGGGGAAAAAAAAAAAAAAAATCTTGGAATATACCTGCTGATTCCCAGGTTGAGATTTTAGTCCTTTTGTTTGGAATAATTTTTTTTTTCCAGAGGAACAAATTTTATCCTTGCAGATTATGGAGTATGGCTAGAGTAGAGGGAAAATAGCAGCAGCAAGCGAGCTCCTGGGAGAGGGAGGACACATGTTTTCCTGCTGCTGTCATGAATTACAGCCAGAAAGAAAAATCTGTAAAGACACATAAAATATGGAACAAATAAGAGTGTTTCGAAATAGTTGTAGTCTCCATGACATATCAGCAGTTGTTTTAAATGACCTGTGAATTTATAGCAGCTTCTGACTAAAAAGTGTTTTCAGAGTAAAAGAACAGAGTGCTTTTTTCACCTGACTTTTTACTGCAGCACAAAAAAAAAAAATCAGGATTTCAGAGGGAGATAAGAAGGATCCTGAGGGGGACAGCTTGGGAAAAAAATATTCTGACAGCCTCTCAGAAGGACCTAGTTGGAGTCCATTAGTAGTCATAGGTTTGATTTGATATCATGAGAAGGCTTTTAGTTCAGAGAGGCTAACCATCCCCTGCCCTCAGTTTGTCTTGAAAAAGCTCTTCTTCTCAGATGGTCACTTGAGCTAAATTACATCTCTGCCACACTAGAAATCAGATCTATGAGTAATGAGTTGACAGAAAAACAATCTTCAACCCTTCTTGGAGTACCTAGGGTATATATGGGCCATTACTATCCTTCTCCTATTTATCAGTTGTCTTTGAATTGCACAGCAACTTTTAACTGCAGATTTAGCTCCAGTTTCTAAAAATTGTGGACAGATTTTTCCGTTCAGACATCCAGCCCTTCAGATGTAGGAATCAATCTCTTGGATTGATTAGTTGGATAACTAGGGTTTCACACTGTTTAAAGAGGGGTTTTGAGGGGCAAGCCTCCCTCTATGTATTTTTCCATTTCCAGTGCTAAGTTTGGAATGGACACTACTTGAATTTAAAGCTGTCTTCATTGTAACATGGCAAGATATCCTACTTTGCTGGAGAAAACAATGTAATGTTAAAAAGTAAAGCACTAAATACATGCAAAGCTGATTTTAGGAAAAAGAGGGAGGAAATACAGGAAGGGAAGAAAGAGGTAGGTAAACTGACTGGTCAAGATTTTGACAAGAATGTAATAACCTTAAATGAGGTTTGTCCCCAGTAGACACTGAAGACATCCTGACCTTTTTTAACTCTGATTTATTCATCATGGGAATGGATTTCGTACCTCATCCATTCTGTGACTCATGGGCAGGAGTAATTTCTGTCTCAATACAGATGAGTACGCTGTGGTAGACTCCATTTGCCACACTGACAGGAGCAGAGTGCCATCAGCCACAGAGTTAGCTGAAGAAATATTTTCCTTTTCAGTCTTGCACTACAACGTGTGCTTGATATATGTGTGGATGGTCAGTAGGTTACCGAATTGTGCCAAACTCAAGTCATGAATTTCTTCTGAAATCTTCTCACATCACAAGGAAAAGGAGTCACTGTGGCTTTGCTTGAAAGAATTCAAAGAGAAAACAAACAAACAAAAAAGCAGTGGAGAACATTTACCCCCACCAATCCCACTCATACTCTTTTTCCCATAACACAATTTTTTTGATCTTTTGCTTGCAGATATGTTCCTTCTATCTGTAGCTTTTTCAGCTGTCGTGATCCTTATATGCTGAATTTGTTTTGTATGACTGTCTTTTCACATGGATGTCCTTGAAAGCAGTAATGGCTCTTCCTTTAGAAAGAACAGTTATGCTCAGCTTTTGTTTCAAAATATTGCAGGCAGATCAGTTTCCACAACTGCATTTTCCTTATGGATGACTTTCAGGTGAGAGTGGGAGATACAGGAAGGGAAGAATGAGATAGTTGAGCTGATGCTCAAGAATATAACATTAACATAATCATAGAATCATAGAATGGTTAGAGTTGGAAGGGACCTTCAAAGGTCATCTAGTCCAACCCCCCTGCCAGGAGCAGGGACATCCCTGACCAGATCAGGTTGCTCAGAGCCTCATCCAGCCTGGCCTTGAACGTTTCCAGGGATGGGGCATCCACCACCTCTCTGGGCAACCTGTTCCAGTGCTCTACAACTCTCGTTGTAAAAAATTTTTTTCTAATATCTAATCTAAATCTACCTCCTTCTAATTTAAACCCATTACCCCTTGTCCTATCACAACAGGCCCTACTGAACAGCCTCTCCCCACCTTTCCTGCAGCCCCCTTTGGGCACTGGGAGCCGCTCTCAGCTCTCCCCGGAGCCTCCTCTTCTCCAGGCTGAACAGCCCCAACTAAGGTTAATCAAAATTTTAACCGAATATCAGCTCATTGTATTTGAAAATATGCAAATGCAATGAAATCTTGTGTCAGTGAACATCAGAGATTAAAAAAATGAACAAAAGCTTAGAATTGTGATGGTGGGGAAGAGGAGGAGAGCATCTGTAGTGAAAAATTGTGCTAGGGTTTTTTCAAGCACAAATGAGCTACTCACTGGCTCTGGTCAGTAAGCAGTCACCATATTAGCGAAGTATTTCAGGGTCATCCGTTATAAGTTGGGCTGTCTGTTGGAGCATATAGGCAGGTTTCATGTCAGGACTATTCTGCAGTTCTTTGCTACTGACCAAAAATGTATTCAGGAAATAACCAAATGATGTGTCTGATACCATAATGATGGTAAAGCATCCATAAATGAAGGAGGGGAGAGGAGTGAGAAAGAGAAGCATGAGGATACTGACCTCAGTAGAGCAACGTACTTGTCCATTCTCACCTTATCAGCTTACATGCTGATCTGTGGTTCCAGCACACAAATGCTTTGAAACCTTTTGCACAAACCATTTTGGCCAATGCATTCTTGCTGCTCAAGCATTTCTTTCTGCTGGTAGGTGAAGCGCACGTAAAAGGTGAGTAGCTGCTATTAGATGCTGTAGGGTTCTTCATAGGATCCATCTGAAGTTTAATATAATCAATTCCCAGTGAATGGAAAGAATCTTTAAAACATTGTTTCTTTTGCTGGATTTCTTCTGCTGGATTAATGTTCTTGTGGTCTTTCCAGAGATCTAGTGGCTCAGCTGAGGTAGACTCTGCATCTTTATGTTGTTTTTCCTCAGCTTTATTTAGTAAAAGTTTGAAGTCCACTACTATATCTCTCTCTCTAGATGTTGGTCTGCTGGAAATTTTAATTGCTATTAGGTATCGATATGCTACAGACCAAAGCAGACATGAAATGATATAGTCTGTGATACCTATTTGCGTTATGAGATTGAGGAGCCCAGCTGCGATGTCATTCAAACATAGGGCAGAAAGCCTCAGGGGTTGAGGGATTTTTGTTTAAGAGGCTTACATAGCTGGACAGCCGTCATCGCTTCAGTGATACATTTGGAGTTTGGTTGCTGGCTCATTTGAGATTTGCTTGAAATCTCAGCTTCTTCATTCAGGGGTCTTTAAAACGGGCAGGTGTAAACCTGTTACACAAAACCTGTGGTATCTGCCAGAGTTTGCCTGCTTTTTCTGGAAGGTTGACAAAGTAGAGGCACATTGATGGTGCTTTAAGAAGCTGAAATAATTTGTCGTAGGTTTTTTTGTTTGGTTTTTTTCCCCCTCTTTTTCCAAGGTGGCAAATGCTGACTTCATGAGACTCTAGCCTGGCTGGCTGCAGAGGACACCTCAGTGATCCGAACTTAATATAAGTCAGTATGGGCAAACCGATCAAATCATAGAATCATAGAATGGTTAGAGTTGGAAGGGACCTTCAAAGGTCATCTAGTCCAACCCCCCTGCAAGGAGCAGGGACATCCCTGACCAGATCAGGTTGCTCAGAGCCTCATCCAGCCTGGCCTTGAACGTTTCCAGGGATGGGGCATCCACCACCTCTCTGGGCAACCTGTTCCAGTGCTCTACAACTCTCATTGTAAAAAATTTTTTTCTAA
>WHYT01015429.1:70245-90947 GCA_009806455.1 Tetrax tetrax
TCTCTTTTTTTTTTTTGTTTTGTTTGGTTTGTTTTTGTTTTTTTTTTTTTTTTAATGTTTAATACATTTGGGTATTTGGTTTCAAGCCTGACATTAAATTTAAGAAGTTCAGTAATTCTTTTAAAAAATATCCTTAATTATAACGGCCTGTGTGACAGTGTCCAACATGCTGTGATGTTCCCAAAGCTGAAGATGCACTTCCATTTGGAGGGTGAAAATCTATTTGTAATCAAATGAGCAATTCTGTTATTAACAAGATGCCAAGTGCTGTAGTATTTCCAGCCGGTGGTGGATAAGTGCATTATTAATGGAATGCTGACGCCTCTTCCATGTTTTCCTTAAATAATCTTTTGAAATCACCTTGGGAATCTTAATCCTAAACACAGCGTTTTTTCTTTGGTTTGCTTCTTTCTGCTAACCCTACAGTATTTCTTTGGTGTTGCTGCATCAGAGATCTAGATGCTTGAAAGTAATAACCTGGTGTTGTTTCTAATTAAACAAGAAAAGCAATACTGATTTTGGGGTTCTACCAAAAAAGCCCAAAGCACTGATGTCACACTGCTGAAGTGTACATGGGAGATCCAGCTCCTAAAGATAACTAAAAATTTTTTTTTTTTTTTTTTTTTTTTTTTTTTTTCTCCTCTTAAAGTGAATATGCTTAATCTGCTGTCCTCTGTAGCCTAAATGTTTTGTGGGTCACTTCTGTCATGCTGGCTAAAAATTTAGCATTGTAAGAACTGCTTGTCTATGTAGCGTTAGTTTCCAACCTTCCTACCACGTTTAAGGAAATGCAAAATACATTTTATTGTGTAGTGCCAATATGTTTTATAGGATTGCTGAAGAGCAACCTCAGTGAAGGCTTCCTTCTTGCAGCTAATCAATCAGAATTTTTAACTGGGATGTAATGGTCTGGGTCACAGCTGCAGTTTTTGGTCTGTGTGTTTGCATCATTGGGCAGACAGCTTAATTTCCAGTTCTGCCGTTCATTCTTTCAGTATCGAACTGTCTCTCTGGGTCTGAATGACCAGCTCCTTACAGCACTGGGCCTGAAATTCTCAAACTGACATATGCTAAAAAAGAATCATCTAGCTTAATTTTTAACTTGTCAAACAAATAATTTGGGGTTTTTTTTGTTGTTTTAAGTGTCTCATTGGTTCCCATGAAGCTGTTAGGATTAAAAGAGGAGTGCGTTTGGGTAAATTATGATCTAAAAGATCATATTTCTAACATGGGCAGCTTCTAACACGGGCAGCCTGCCCAGTCCTAGAGGTAGCAATGTGATAGTTTATAATTTAAAAACCAGCTGAAACCCCTGTAACTTGCTCTGTTATTTAGTAGCCAGTATGCAGTGCAAGTATGTAGTAAATTTTCTATTTTGCCTTGTATTATAAAATTTTCTAGTAGGCAAAACTAGTCTAAGAGTGTATTAGTCAATAATGAACTCAAAATGGTAGATCTGGGTAGGGGAATGTGGACCTTTCTTCTAATGCGTCTGGGCACGCTGTCCATAGCAAGTCTTCAGTTTCCGTTCACGAGCTTCTGTTGCACTTGTAATCTAATGGGACTGTTTTGATACAATCCTTTCATTTTACCATAAATCATGAGGGGGGAGAAGTGGCTGGAAAAGTTTTTCTGGGCATATGCTCTCTAGTGCTGTAGTCATCCAGCCTTTCTGATCCTCTTCAAGAACTCTTGGTATTTCTTGCTTTTTAAAGACAATGTGGATTCTTATTCTTTGGTGGAAATAAGCAGGTTTAATCTCAAACTGGTCTCATTTCTTCTATAAAAGGTGTGAAATTGTTCTGAGAGGATTTTACAACCAGTGCTGGAAAGAGGAATTTCTACTTGAGCAATGTTGTTTTTCTGCTGGGACCCAAGAGATGTGAATTCTACGGTCAAGCTTGTACATATAATTAGAAAGGTAGTGAATTGGAAGTCTAAGATGCACGGCTGTGGTATCTGACCTGAATTTGATCCCTTGGATTTGATCCATGTTTTACTGTTCTGTGCACGCTCTTTCAGTGTCTGCAACTTTTGATTTAGCAAATGTAACCTAATGCATATAAAACACCCAAACCACCAAATAAACAACTGTGTTGCTACTGACGTTATATTTTAATTGGACTATTGTATTGCTTAGAGGATGGGCCGCAAGGGAGCAGCCAATTACTCTGTGTATCTATCTAAAAGCCTTTTCATTATAGAATACTGGTTACGATTGTACAGCTTCATATTGTTTCATGTTATTGATTTCCACCAACCCCAAGTCGATGGTCCCATTAATTGACAATTACCTTTTTTCCCTATGTTTTGGAAAATTGACATGAGAAACCTGAGGTGTTAAGTTCAATTTGACCTAGGTATCAGTGTGCCTGTTTAATCTTTAACAAGACCCATTAGGCTCCCAGTTTTAATTTTACACAGGCCATAAAGGCATCTCCACAGGGAGATGACCCTCTCAGTGAAGGAGAGCAAAGATAGTCTTTACAGAAATAATAGGGAGTATCTGTGGTATGGCTTTTTGCCCATCTGTGCTGACAGGAGGAAATCAATATTTTACCTATTGCAGATGCCAGACTGAAGTTTGGGGCTGTTGACAGATACCAGCTGACTTGAGTTGTACCTTTAATTTGTTTCACTGTATGTGTCTTGCTGGAGTTGGATACAAGAAGTGGAATCTTTGTCTCATGTCAGAGGTGAGAATGTTTGAAACCTAAAGCACAGAACTAATTCATTTGGAGGGAGGAACCTCATGTATAAAATGTGAAGCTGGGGTTTTTGTTTTGTTAGATAAAGATTGCTTTTGTTCAGGATTCTAACTTCCCAAAAATACTTGCTCCTGTATCTTATGTAAAGCAGTCAGCCTTTGATCAATGATATTTTACATCTACCCTTCTAGCAGCTTCCTCTAGCTTTGATAGCTGCCGCTAGCTAGTCCTCCAAGTTCCCACTGCACATGAGAACACTGTTCCTTAATTTCAGTCATTGTGGAAGTGGCAATACAGAGCTGGAGGACAACAGCGTGCTGATAGTGCCACAGCCCCATCTCTTAATGAACTTTCCTAACAGTCCTCAACCACGATGATCAATGAGGTCCTTTTATATCTTCAGAAGAGATGCTTCAGGGCGAAGAAGCAATTGGCAGAGCAACTCTCTGTGTTTAATCAGAGAAGCAAAAAGGGAGCTACGTGAGAGCAGCTCTACCTAGCCCAGCTAAGCTGTGTCAGTAGGACTTCATTATAATCAATGACATCAAAGGTTTTCTCACTATGCATACTGTTTGTTCAAGCAAAGAGCAAAAATTAACAATGCTGTGGTGCTTGATTTCAGTTGATATTTCTTGGTCTCATGCAGTGGCTCAGTGCTATGAAGTTAATCATAGGCAAGGGTTATAAATTTGCAGAATCTCAAAAGAATTGTTGTTTTCCACATTCCCCATCTTCTTACGCACTTCTGTGTCCCACTGTACGCCACTGGCATGCTCTTGAGAAAAGCATAATAAATTGCATTTGTCTTGGAAAGGTTTGTCTTCTGGCTGTTATGTGACGCTGTCATTCCCCTAACTGACATGCACAGGGGAGAGTAAGTGGGTCCCGCAGCTACTCATCGGTGTGAGGTGGAAGGAAGCTTGCATGCCAGTGAATGAACTCTTGCTTGGAGCATGCAGTGCCACATGCCTGCCTTTGTTTCGAAACCTGCTAATTGTTACTGGACAAATTCAGAAGGCAAAGAGTAACCTACACTCACTTTTGCAAGGCCAAAGGTGAGGCACTTTGTTCCAAGAGTAGAAAGAGATGAAAAATTTATTATTACTATTTTCAAAGATTTACTGGCAACTTCACTCACTTTCTTAAAAATGGTTGGTTAGAGATGGTCTCCGAGGGCCCACCCTGACCATTACTGCTGTGTATTGTTTTGCAGAACTCATCTTTCTGTCTTCTCATTGTAGTTCTGGTTTACTGGATAACCTCAGTGACTCAAAATTAGATGATATTGAGAAAGTTTCTTAGGAAGCTTGTGTTAATTTAGATTAAAGTGGTCTTCAGAACGTCTTGGGTACTTTCCAAGTAAAGACTATAATCCCTCTTTCCCAAAGGTTATTAATTCATTGATTATTAATTGTATTAATGTTAACCTTAAGAACTTGTGACTAGGACCCAAGGACTCCAAGTTTTAGAGCTGTTCCTCTTTATGTTCTTCATCCTTTCTTTCAATTTTTTTCCTGATGTGGATTTTAATGAAAGATCATTATAATTTGACTTTGAAATAATACTTTGTTTTGCTACTGCTAAGTATATCACTGTAAATATCTGTTGTTTTGTTTTATTCAGTCAATCTCTCTAAGAACAAAGGAGATTTACGGTTCAATTACAGACACTTCGATCTTTAATGAGCTGTGATAGAGGAGATGGTAGCAATCTTCGGTGAGCCAGAATTTGTTGCCATAGTTTTCAAAGAAGCGGTTACAACGTTTATTATACTGATTAATTTAAATATTCATTTTAGCTTCTCTTCAGGTTAAATAGTGGATCCATTTGAAGTTAATTTCAAAACTTCTGCTGACATGAAAAGCATCAGAATTTTACCCTCAGTTTCCTCTTTCCTGTCTTATAAAAACGTTATTTTCCCTTTAGCTGTTGCATGAGGCAAAAGTATATTTTTGAAAGAGATTCCTGTACACGCATTATGTGCATGCAGCTATATACCCATGTTGGTTTCCCACAGCCTTACTTTTATTTCTTGTCTTGACCTGTTTTAGGATTGAATGTCTCCTGTGTTTCATTTTGGGATCAGATAATATTAAGGAAAAGTGATTGTTCTGGGTTAGTGGGTTTTATTCAGAGAAGGATCTGTTTTTAACACTCCTCTTTGCTTTATTTGGTTCTGCTTTCATAGTGGGTTTGGAGTGGTAAAAGGTACAATAAAGTTCAGGCTTTTTGAGGTTTCTCACTGAAGGGATTTGAACCTTGGTAGGTCTTTCCTTAAGCCATTGACACAGGCTGAATTGATGTGAAGCCTCGGGCCTTCCGCTGCTGAATTTGTCTGGAGCATGAAGAATGGTTATTATTACAGAGTGCACTTGAAGCTTGAAGTATAGAGAGTATGATGACTACATTGATGGTTAACTTCTGCACCCTATGAGTCAGTGTCATCAGTGCATTTAATGTCTAGGTTTGTGCCAGCATCTGCATTCATGTGCTTGAGTGATGGCAGATGATAATGACTCATGCTTCATTTACTGGTGTCCTATCAATTTTTCTCTGGCTTCATGGACTTTTTGTTGAATCTCAAAGAGCAATTACTAGGAAAGTATGAAGTCTCTGCATGAATAAGGGTCAGAGAATACAGAGGGACTCTGAACATTGTTTAACCAAAGAAAACAGGATGTGTTTCTTTCTTCGGTTTTCATGAAATACTGGTTTGTGTCATGTCTTCTGCTTTTATCAAAGTAGTTTAAGATCCTGTGCTGCAGGTTTAGCCACAGAAATTCATAAGGTAAGGTGGCTGTGTTCATTTGTCCACTTCTTGATTGAAAAATAAAGTAAATGTGGTTGCTCCAGTTAAAAAGTTAAAATAAGCACAAGCTGTGATGTTCAAATATGTTGCACCAAAAGTGCTTCCATTATTTCCATCTATGTCAGGGAAATTACAGTATTGTACTAGTAAAGATGTGGAGAGATTTTAAGCTCATTATTACTTAAAGAAATAATGCTTTAAGAAACTCAATTTATTTCATAAATTATTTATTATTTAAATTCAGGACTTCTAAAAATACTAGACAAAAAACTTCCGTGAGATATCTGGCACTCAGTCTTACTTCCTCTCTCTTCCCTGTTGTCTTTCCTGGCAGAAACAATGCAGAAAGATGTGGTTGGTGGCATAACCATGTGAATGTAAAGCACCCAAACCAGTGCCTGTTCTAAAGCTGCTGCTTGTTGCAGTATCACACATGGTCTGACAGTCACCACAGTGACAGTTGACCACCTTGATGTATTTCTCAAAGGGATGCAACGTAAGAGGCATCCGTAGCAGTTGAATCTTCCAGCAATGGAAGATTGCAAAAGGGAGGTTTTAGGTCAGATTTGGAGATCAGAAAATATTTTCTGGCATGACCAGTCAAACATCTGTGAAAGGTCTGGGATTTTTTTTTTTTTTAACAAGTCAGATGTGCAGTGTTTTGCAAATTCTGTTGTGTGTGTGAACGACTGAAATTTTCCCATTTGTAGTACTGAGAACACAATTATCTGCATGTGGAAGTAAAAAGACATCTTAGAAAATATTTGGTCAGTAGAGGATTTTCGAAGAAGCCTAGAGATGTTCATGTTGTCTGCAGGTCCCTTTCTTTCTCCAGTTAAGAAAGAAACTGAGGCCAAAGCAACTTAGAAGGTCTGCATGCACTGTAAGGCAGCCTCGCAAATAGTCTCAAAAGGCTTCAGAATGATGGCTGCAGTTATTTAAAAACAAGGAAGCTGATATAAATACTGGTTCTCAAACAGTTCTTTTCCCTGTAGATCTGCTGAAAATAAAGCTTGGGAAACAGGTCCCTGGCCACAGCAGCTGAGAACTGATGGTCTTATTTGGAGAAGAAAGATGAAGCTGTATGAGATGGTTGGATCTCATTCTGACCATGAATCTATTGATATTCCTCAACTGAAGAGTTTAAATCTGTTCCAGATGTTGTGTGATATGCTATATACATTTGCTGTATTCCTAGGGGAATGGTGTATGTTTATCACTTATTAAAAAAATCCTGAATAAGTATATATCCCTGCTCCTTGCAGGGGGGTTGGACTAGATGACCTTTGAAGGTCCCTTCCAACCCAAACCGTTCTATGATTCTATGCACATTAGTTGGCCTCTCCCACTCAAGACAGTTTGCCATTACAGACTGGTGCTTCTAAGGTGGTGGGACATTTGAGGCATCAGTAGTCAGGAGGCTACTGATAACTTGGTGGTGGCTTCCGCACCTTGTTGCGTTTTAGGGGGCAGTGGTTTGAAGTCTGTCCTTTTGGATCAGAACTTAATTCCGGCCTAGCAGGTAATGATATCAACTGGTGCTGGAAGACAGTAGCATGTGCTCCCGCTGGGGAGGGGGATCAAGAAACTGTGTGGTAATTCGGGCTAAGCCATCACACCTGGGAGATACATTCGTGGTGTTTCTTAAAGACTAGAAGAATAAATAGCTAAAGCATAAGCTGGATATGCAATCTTAACTCTGCAACAGAATGATGGTGTGTTGTTGGGTATCTAGGCTGCTCGTCTGCACTGAGAAGTTAGGAGCTCTGCTTGCCACCGTTCGGGCTGTGTTCCGGCTGGATGCGTACATATGAACTGGACTCTTTTTGCGACCCTATTTCTGATTGTGCATGTTGCCTTTGGAACAAGATAGACTTTTTTTTTTTCTCAGAGTTTGTTATTTTATTCTTTTTAGCCATCATTCTTTCTTTCAATTGATGTGAAAAATTAAAAGCAATTAGAAAGTTTTAATAAAAGACTGAACATCAGATAAACTTGCTACCCATTAACAAAATCACCAGAAGACAGTGCTTCCTGTAGGGAGTTGGAGGGGATGTAAAAAGAGCAGGGTTGGAGTTTCTTCTCTGAATTATCATTATGCTGTGTAATGAACCAGAAGCTTACAGAGCCATGAACTAATTTGTTATGGCTCCTCATGAGGTCTGCAGTCCAGCTGGAGAGAGGTAAAGAGATGTCAGTAGTTTGTTAGGAAAGGGAAAGAAGCTTTCTTTAATAACTTATTTGAAATTTTGGATTTTCTAATGCCATCTTTGTTCAAAAGCCATTTGGATTAAATCAGTTGCCTGATCTATAAATTGCTAGTGCTTAACTCTTTTTTTTTTTTTTTTTTTTTTTTTTTTTTTTTTTTTTTCTTTCTTTTTTCCCCTCTTCTTTTTTTGAACATCATGAGAGCAAAAGAGAAAGTGACTAAATACCGACAAGTGATGCTGTTTACACACTGTAGCAATGTTACCAGGTTTAATGGTAGGTTCCTATTTCTTATCTGTTTAAATGAGAAATATGTTTATCACAAGGGTGCTGAGCTGTGCTTCCTTTTTGATTCCTTAATTTTTAATGTGTGATGATTCTGCTGAAAGCACTTCTTTTTCCATTTTTCTTAAGGTGCTGCAACATCCATTAATAAGAGCAGCACTGTTGTAAGGTGCAATGTGTTGCTGCTGTATTAAATAATGTATATTTGAAAACTGCTTTTTAAATGATGTTTTGAAGGTATGTTTCCCATGAGTGAAACAGAGGAACTGCTGTTTTGTCCTTAATTCACCTTGTTATGTTAGAGATCACAAGAATACAAGGACAAAAACATTTGGAGAAAGTTGTTTTCTGCTTGTGTTTTTTTATCACATGCGACCTGTTCATTTTAACATAGGTTGTAGAGAATTTCCTAATGTGAGGTTTGTTTTTTTTTTTTTTTAAATTAACAAATCTTACCTTATTTTGCAATGAGAAATCTGACAAAACATACTTAGAGATTAATTTCATCCTGTAGCTCAGAAGTCTCTTAAATTGTTTTTTGGAAACATGAGTAAGTGTTTCATCTTTGAAACTAATGGTCTGAATGTGGAAGATGGGTCTTTTAAGGTCTTCACACAAGTTTGATGCACCAGCTATTTGAAGTCGGGTTTCCTGCTGGATGGCTCACTGTTCTGGTGGTTAAAGTCTGTGTATGCATCCCTTTAACAAATGCAATATTTAGTTTTTCACACGTGAGAAGGTTATCTGTATTTTATTGTTTGTCTTACTCTTTCTTTTAGAGTTCCTTCTTTAGGATTATGGAGTCCTTGACTGAGATTTCAACACCAAAACAAGCATATGTGCTAGTGTGAATCACAATTGCTACCAGCTTTGTTTGCAAGTGGTCCCAGAGTGCAGCTCTGTCTCTTGCAATCTGGCTTTTCTGGCAGAGGGCTCGTCTGCTTTCCCTTGATATGGAACAGGGATTTTTTTCTGAAGCCTTCATCACTCAACACTTTCCCTCCCCTGCATGAAGAGTAGCAAACCCTAGAGCACAGAGCCAAAGTCTATCATTTCTCCTTAGCTTCCCAAGGACTTTTTGGATGAAAAAAATATCCAATCCTTGTGTTGCAGCAAGGGGGATGATATCTGCTTGTCACTGCCAAATATTCTAGCTCTTTTTGCTAGCTCTTTTGAAATGCTGGTAGGCATTCTTAGAGGCAGCACTGGAGTACTCTCAACTTTTGTGTTTTTTTTTTTTTTTTTTTTTTTACATACCTGGGGAGTGCCACAGAGTTCCTCTGCCTGTTTAGACATCCAGTGTCCTCTTGCTGGAAATAAATTTGCAGAACATCTGTACTTCCATTTTGATTCTGAGCTCGTCAGAATGAGCTTGGACGTATTGGCAGGTATTTAAACAGTGGAGCTCTCAACAGCACACATTTGTGAAAAACCATACAATACTTGTGTGATTTGAGTCTGCTGATGTTCCTTGCCCCTTGCTTTTGTAGGGAAAAGATGGTGAAGAGTCTTCTTTTTATCCATGTTTCTCAGGTGTATTTGCCTGCCTGGCGCCAGCTACTGCGTCTACTGAAGTTGTAGACAAATTGTCAGTAACTAGTCATCAAGTTCCTAATTTATCCTGTGCAGACTGCTTAACTCTACTGAAATCTACAAAAATCAGCAGAAGGGAAAAAACCAAAGCAGAAACTCCCTAGTGAATAAAATGCCTCGGCAAAGGTGGTGAGTGTTGCATTGCAGCTGAATTCTGGTACTGTCTGGCAGGTGTTTAATGCTTAGAGTATACTAACAAGTGGTTCCAAAAAACTGTGGAATTTTGTGTCATTCGTGTCTCTTCAAGTAGAAAGGCAATCTCCAAACTTCTGAAGCTGGGCACTGACAGGAAGACTTTGAATTGATAATTATGAGAAAAATCCAACTAACTTGTGAGATCTCTCACTATGGTGGGTATCCCTTCTTAAGTTTTATGAATTTGGTTGTTCTGAAAGATGGTATTGAGGAGTAGCAGGAAAGAAATGTAATTTCTAAATAAATCTCTTCTCTACAGAGCACTGCCTTTCTGCTTTAATGGTACTGGATGAGTGTTTAGAACATGCAGGAACACTTGTACAAGAACACTCTATATGTACTCTTTAAACTACAAATATGTATATTAAAAACGCATCTACAGAGTGGTGGAAATAAAAGCTTTGTTAGGCTGAAGGAAAAACTGATCTCATAAGCAAACACATACTGAATGTACACAAAAATAAAGGGTAATGACCATTGCACAGGCAAAAGGAAGTGATCGGTTTCATTGCATGAAACTGTAATATGTGTGACTCATAAAAAGAAGGGAAAACCTTTTCCTTCTCTCACACAACAGCAACCCAGAACAACCCATCTTTTGCATGATTAACTGTGGATGTTGATGCCGGGTTCCAAAAGTGAATCCACAGGGTTCCAAGTTGGTAGATACACCACTAGTGTTACTGGCTAATTGAAATTTCCTCCTGAGAGCTTGTTTGATAGCTCCTTCAATCACTCCATGTAACAAAAGGATTCATCTCACCTTGTCTATTTGGTGTTAACATACGGTTTTGGTTTCAGAACAGTGAAACAATAGGCTATTGCAACAGATCAAGCATTCCTGGACCATTAATATGTACCTTGGACATGAGAGAAAGCACCTCTTCTTAATTTAAAAGTAAAACTTCACCATGGCCCAGATGTGTTGGAGGATAACTGAGGCAGTGAACGTTTTAATAGTGGTGTTCTGAAGATCATCTTGAGTTACTTTGTTCAGGGTGTATAAAGTACAGTTTAAATATATAACTGTGATTTCCTCCCTTCCCATCAGCCTTCCCAGTGGTGCTCATAGAGAAAGTCCCTGTAAAACCTAAATAGGCAGCTGTTAAACTATTTTAGGCAAAGCGCTTAAACCTCGAGAAAGGTTAAGATCTGATGCGTTGAGGAACAAGAGCTTAAGGTGCTACCAGCTAGAGCCATCTGTTCTGCTGTAAGCAACTGTCCCTGTAGTAGAGGATAATGGGACATGCATCCTTTGCTTAGCTGCTTCAGCCCAGTCCACTTTGCTGTCTCAAACTGCGGGAAAAGGTGGGTTTGAGCTGAATTGTGAATGAAGGTACAGGCACACACATGCTGGGTTGGCTCTGTAATGGAGGTTGTGACCTCTGAAAGTGGTAATATTCCCACATGTATTTTCCTGGAGGGTTTTTTTGGTGGTACAGCATTGCTTTCATAAGTCACCTCATTTGTCGTGTGACTTTGGGTCATGGAGAGCAAGGATCAGGTTTAGTGGCCTGAAGACAGGAGGATGTTGGCACTCCAGTATGTTCTCAAAATAATGCTCTTAAAGATGCATAGCTGAAGGAATGTGGTATGTCAAACCTCTTGCTTTTCTTCACTGTTTTCCTAACACATTTGAAACCTAGATTGAAACCTGCTTTCATATGATGTTGTTCTTTCTTCAGTGTTAAGGCTTCTGTTTATGTCAATAAGTAGGCTCATTGACTGCTTGCCCCTGTAAGCTGACACACGTGAGTGCACGTGGGTTGTTCTGAACCCCGCAGTATGTTCATCACTGCAGTCCTCCAAACATTACAGTGTAGTAATGGAGCTGCACGTTACACTGCAGTTTGGCATCCTCCTCCTCCATAAAGTTTCTTTCTTGAAAGCAAAAGATAACAAACTTATTACTTATAAATTATATAAATTAAGTAGTCAGATTCTCTTGCTTTAATTCATTTGTAGCTTATCCTCAGTCAGTTATCATGCTAGGGCTTTGCTACTTTGACAGCTGTACTAACTCTTAAACTTCACATAACATGAAAATAAATACAGCCTGTCGACCCTGCATTTGAAACCAACCAGTGCAAACAAGAGACGCCTGTAATAAGGCAATGTGAGAGCTCTGATGCTCTTGTCTTCCACTTTCTTCCCAGCGTCTGTCGCTTGGCAGTTTCTGTAATTCTGAGTTTTCCTCGGTTGACTCTAACACTGTTAGACTTTGCTATATTGTATTTTGTTTGAATTTATATAGGCTGATGTAGTGCCTCCTTTCACTGTACTCTACTGCTTTTCCTCAGAAGCCTATGGATAATACAGTCTTGCCTCACTGTGAGAGCAGAGGTTTGACTATTTTTCTGCATTACAGGGCAGCCAAGCTGAAATCTGCTCCAATAAAGAGTACTTTATCCTAGCTCGTGCTGATTCAGCAGTGCAGGTACTGAATATGTGCTCTCTGCTTTGCGGGCTGACATTCTAATCTCTTTCTTTCTCTAGTCTCAACCCCCCCTCCAATTTTGAGAAATACTGAGTTAGAACAGCATTTTTCTTCACACTTATTCGTTATCTTTAATGCTGATGAGGTAGGTACACTGAAGATCTACCACACACAAAGGCAGATCATGCTGTACCGTACACTATGGTCAGTGAACTGAATCATAGAATACCAGCTTGGAAGGGACTTCAAGGATCATCTGATCCAACCTTTCTTGGCAAAAGCACGGTCTAGAAAACCCTCAAAAGTGTTAGCAGCTTTGGCTGTTGCTTTCGCCACAACAAGGAGGATGGATGTGTTTGGATTGTTGTTCCAGGGACCGCTAGTGAAACAGACTGTTTGCAGGATATGCAGTAGCATGGGGAGCAAACAAGAAGAGTTAGAGATGTGTGCATGCCTGCAGGGCTACGACCTTGTTGGCATCACGGAGACATGGTAGGATGGCTCTTATGAGTGTTGGAATGGAGGCATACAGACTCTTTAGCAAGGACAGGCTAAACAGGTCAAAAACAAAAATACCCAACCCAAAACCTTGACAAGTAACTGCTTTGATCTGACGTTTGGTGAAGAAGAACTTAGCACCAGCTGGTGCTAGAGTAGATCGGCTGCATAGGGGCCAAGGTACAAGTCCAGAGGGCTGCAAAGAAACACAGAAAAGATGCATATTATGAGAATGCAGTAGTATTGATTCCTGATGGTTTGGGTGTTGTTTGGGTGCGCGTATATTCAAAGTGGCAATATGAATGTTGACTGTCCCTGGTCAAGAAAAAAGTTGAAATGGTGCAACTACAACCTTGTGTGGAGTGAAATCTTGAGCCTCGTACAAGATTTCATGCTGCGTGGTGGTAGTTCACTGTACGTCTTCCAGTCAATCCTCCTTTAAGACTTCTGAGTCTTAAAACATTCCAGTGTCTCTTTGATAAAGACTGGTTGGACTCGTTCTCAGATTGATGTGTTTCCCATATTGCTTTGTTAGAAATTCTTTTACTTTAGGGAGGTGGGAGCCTGTGGACAATACACTTGAATGGGGTCAAATTTGACTTAGAGTTGCACCAGGGACGTGGTGGTATGATTCAGACGAGTTCTGCTCACTGCATTTTCGTTTTGGGAAAGGAATTCTTAAGTCTGGTTATATAATAGGGAAGCAGAACCAGCCTCTCTTCCTTGCCACCTTACCCCACGGCATTGTTTCGTTCTGTGACTGAGTATATGCTTTGTGAGGCAAACAGTTCCCGTGTTAAGAGAATGTGAACCTCTCAGGCAGATTTAATGCAAATGGTAACTTCACAGAATTAGTTTACAAGTCCAAGGCCGCTGCTTGATTCTGTAACTTTAATAAAAGAGGGTTAAAGGTGGGAAAGACCTACAAGTCATACTGTCCATCCCCAAGCTGATGCTTGGGTCATGAAGCATTAGACCCTTGTGGCATTCGTTAATGCTGCAGCATGAGGTTGTCCAGACTGATTTGTTCATCCACCTGTCATCATCTTGGCTTGGAAAATGGAGTCATATACGATCCTCATCCTTGTGCTGCTGGCAGATTATTGTTGCTGGTTTCAGCTACCATTGCGTCAGGCAAAGAAAATAGACCTTTCCCTCCTCCCTCAAATTCAGTTAAAGCTTTGGTTGTGGATATCAAATACATTCATGATACTTCACAGCATCAAAGAACGAAAATAGTCCAAAGATGTTTGTCATAGCCATGGGCTGCAATATTACACTGACTCATTTCTGTGCGCAGTGAAGTATTAGGGAGGGGGGAAAAGGGGGAGATGAAGCAGTGTGCCGATGCTGTGAGAGGCTATTTAATGCATGGAAATAGATGAGTAGTTTCTGTGGGGCCAGGCCTTTTCTCACAGGAAACCTTGAATTTACAGATTTGTTCAGAGTGATTTGAGCTGTACCGTTTCCTGTCACACAAAGTGCGGCGTTCAGATATTGCAACGCATCTGTTACGACAGATGTGGTAGATTTGGGGAGTCATATGAATAGAGAAGTGGGGAAGCTGGAGCTATTCATAATTCTCTTTCAGGACAGCTACCAGAAGACAGCCACTTAATTTTGTGGTTGGTGTTTATTCACTCAGTTTATCTCTTAAGGAGAAAAAAAAGCACTGTGCCACTCTGTATATTAACCTTTGCTGAAAACTCGCCTCGTGTTGTTGCTGCTACTCTCGGTCATCTTTTTGTCTGGGTCTTTATTGCTTTTTTGTTGTATCATATCTGTAAATGTTTTCTATGTTCCATGAGATATGAAGCATGGCTGTCTGTTTGGTTGATTTTTAGAGGCTTTTTGAGTGCTTCTTCGGGAAGAAAAGGTAAAATAAGAATGTGCCTGCCAACTAGCAGAGAGATTGCTTCCTCCCTGTTGAGAGCTCCCCTGTTTGTACTCTGCACAAACGGGAACGGATCTGGAGAGAACTCTGCAAAATTCCTCCTTCGCCACACCTCCTTTGTCTTTTGTTTCTGCTGTATAGACCTTGTTAGAGTAAGCCATGACTAAATTAGCATTTCAGAGGTGGTGCAGCATCTCAGATGTTTTTGGTTTTGTGTTTTGTGTGTAGGTTTTCTTTCCCTCCTACCTTTCTCCTATTAATTAGTTAGTGCTGTGTGGAAAATCTGATCTGCTTGCTGATTGTTGTCTTCGTTATTGAGTTGTAGCGCTAAAGCAGTGTCATTATCCCATGAATCTACTTTTATGTCTTTAATAAATTCACTCTTACTGCTTTACACAGGGTGTTAGATTGATGGAAACAGCTCAAGATGAGAGAGTGAGTTTCCTCACTGTGTTGTACTGATGTTCTATCTGCTTTGAGCTGATGGTCCTTCAGCCACAGGCGTAAGGAGCACAATCATTTAAATCATGGCTTTCAGTGAAAAAATGGGAGTGTGTTACAGTGGGTACCCCATCATTGCAAAGTGAAATGGATGTGTTCATTGGAATCGCAAAGCTTAAGGAATACACAGATGTATTTTTTCCTCCTCAAAATGAACGTATGTTTATGTTCATGTTGTGTGTCTATGCGTTCCCAGTATCAGAAATAAAATGGGAGAGTTCCTTGCCCAAAGACAGGCTGGCTTTTCTCTTTTGCTTTAGTTTCTGATTATGTATTTCTGCATTGAATGACTTCTGCCACTAGGAGGAAATAAATAAAGGCCTTGGAAGACTTTCTTAAAATAGTCTAGCAAGTAGAAGCTGAAGTTGAAAGAAGTCTTGTATATTAATTATCTTTTTTTTTTTTTTTTTTTACCTTACTTCTCAATCTTAGCTTACAGTCTTAAACTGAATCAGCTTGTCCAATACAGCAAGTTTAGTAAGTGAGTTGACACTTGTTTCTAGTTCTTCAGACCACACATAGTAGAAATTCGTTTCATGAGTAGCTGGGCTGTAGGCCAAATCTTATCTGTGAGCTGTGTGCCTGTTCTGACAAAACAGGGATATGGGGAATGTATTAATTTTACCCATTTGCTGGACATTAAACCTGCATAACCCTGGGTACATCATACTTCACTGATATTGTAGGATGGAGTTTGGACCCCCATCTTCATGTTTATTATGTGTTTCAGTGTGGGCACAGGCAGAACAGTGGCAGCCAATCTAGCATAATTGTCTTAAATTCTCTTAAAGCATTGCATTGTTTATCAGAATTAGCAGACTTTTCTTTTGTAGCCAATACTGTTCTATTGCCTCTCTCCCTCATGAGAACACTTCCTCCTCAGTGGAAGATGTCTGTTTTTTTTTTTTCTCTTATAAGTGGGATTGATAACTTGCTGCGACTCACATGGAGGATGAACTTCTGTAAGTGAGAGAAATTTATAAAATCCTTTCCTCGGATAAAATCATTGTGATTCTTCCTTGTGTCAGGTAACTTCATCTCTTCAAGTACAGGCTGCCGAAGTAAGGGCATGCCGTTCAAAGCCCACCTTTCATCTCCTTTTCAAACCAGAATTAATTTCTGGCACGTCAGTCACCTCCATGGATTGTGTCATTGTCACTACAGGATTTCATTGGATTATTCATTTATTGATCTTTCTAAAGTAACATTTGGACATATATCCAGAATTAATATAGCTGTAGAAATCTGTAGTAGATAATGAGTTGCATATAGGCAGAGAAGCTGCCTTATTTTGGCTAAAGCTTTTAGAACAGCAAGGTCTCTAATGGCACAAGCAAGGTGGAGACGGGAACAATTCGGTTGACTGCTTCTTAGTAATTGTCTAATTTTCCTTCCTTTAGCATCCTTTCTGAACTTACCAGACTGCGTGGAGATCTTAAGACCGATACAAAGGAAGTGTGCACAGTATAAAGATGGTCCTGTGTCAGTGACGAGGTACCCTGGTCGATTGTCTTATCAGCCACAGCAGATTGGGAAGAAAGTTGCCTTGGCATTTTGCATACTAATTGTTTGTTTTTAATAAACTCTCAATTCACAAACTCTTAAGGGTAGAGTTAAATTCATTCTCTCTTCTGGTAATAAATTTCCCGGGCAGAATTCTGGAAATGCTTTGTGTGTATTAAAGCTGGTGCTTCAGATGGAAGCTGATGCTGAGGTGTTAGCTTCTTCCTGTGTGCGGCAGAGCTGCGTGGGGATGGCTGTCACAGCTCTTTGTGTCCCACCTCCCCTTTCTTCCTTCTTAGCCTAAAG
Organism: Tetrax tetrax; assembly: GCA_009806455.1. Lineage (NCBI taxonomy): Eukaryota > Metazoa > Chordata > Aves > Otidiformes > Otididae > Tetrax > Tetrax tetrax. Next base: position 87,183 of record WHYT01015429.1, read on the forward strand.
CACACAAAGTGAAGGAGGAAGAATCTTTACAAGAAGAAAGATACGGCTATTTCTGCGAGTACTTTGCTAAAGTGGTGTTGCAAGTCTTCACCAAGTGTTGATTCTCATGACTTTCAAGAAGGGAAGTGTGGATAATCCTACTTCATGGGTGAGGAGACTGAATAAAAAAGCAGCTTATTGAGTTGTCCAAAACTACACAGCAAGAGAGTGATGAAGGCAGGGAATCCCTAATACTCTACTTCTACTCTGACAACTTACTCTCTCACTGACCTCAGCAGTGTTTATGACCTTAAAATTGTGACGCAGTCTGATGTGTTCCAGAAGCACGCATGAAGTATATCTTCACTCAGCTACCGAGGTTAGACTAAATAAGGGTTGTAGCCCATTTTTGTTAATGGCCTCTTTTATTTCCCAGTGCTGTGCAGTGCCTCCAGTATGCACTCAGAGTCCTATTCGGTGCTCATGCTGCGTGGCACCGCTCCACCTCCTGCTGAGAGCAGCCTTTATGTACCAGTGAGAGTCTGAAGCAGAAGGCGTGGGATGGGGGGGTAAATCAGCACGTTGAAAGGAGCACAGTGCAATTGTGGTGGGATTTGTATTCTCAGGTTTATCGTAGTTGTTCTTAACTACACTTTCCCACTGTTGTTCAGAATAAACAGGAGCTCTGATTCACTGTTGAAAATAGGTTTTGGTTTGGAAATTGTTCTCGTGAAATGGACTCTAATGTTTTTTTTCTGTTCCTGCAAGGACACAAGAATAGCTCTTCTGTCTAATGAAAGAGAACTCTTTATTAGGTGGCAAATTAATGCCGGGCATTTAAAGCTCTCAAGTGACTCTGGCTATGGTGAAAGTACTTTTTCTTTTAGGACTTTGCTGTGGGCATTGTACTTTTTCGCTAAACTTTAGTAATGATTCTTGCAAGCTAAGCTGTTCATCCCATGTGTTGCTTCTCTGAGAAGGCTGAGCCTCAAGTTACAGGTACATCTTGAGAGTAACTTAGTGTATCTTCGTTTTACAGTCTTCATAGAAGACTTTATCCAAAGATGGCAATATCAACCAGCAGGACTGCTATGTAGTACTTTTGGCTCAACCTTTCCATTATAGATCTCCCCTGTGAAAGGCTTATCCTCTAGCTCAGATGTTTGAAGTACTTTCAGGCTGAAACTAAATGTATGAGTTCTCTGCCTAGAAGCAATCCACCCTAATACTCCCTTAAAAGCAGGATAGCTGTAGAGAGTGTAATGTAATCCTCTGTCTGCCTTCAGCACTTTCCAACTGAAAGTGTTTAAACACTTTCCAAACATTAAATTAATACTTGCAGCACTTCTGTCAAATCAGTGACTTGATGCTAAGGCTAAGTAGATCAATTTTATACATATGAAAACAGAAGCAGAGTGGTGTACAGAAGGTCATGATTGCAGAGCTGAGAATACAAGAGTCTGGTGTCACAGGTTCCAGCCTGTTTTGAAAATGAGAGTCCTTAAAGCAGCTGATGAGTTGTTTATTTTTTTTTGTGTTTCTTCCATCTGAGATCATCTTATTGTTGCTTTAGATCTGCGTGGTGGTAAGTCTCATTTTTAAAAATGTTCTTTTATGGCTCTTGACTAACTGAGCCAACCTCTTGATTAGGGTTTCTAAAAGTAGCCTTAATAAAATAAGAAATCTTGTTAAGATTCTGTAATTCTTTAGAGCTTCCCAGCATCTGCTTTCAGAAGCACCTTTAGTGTGTTACATACAGGGGTGTATACTTCAGTCAGGCAAACTAAAGATAAACATTACCTTACGTTTATGCTAAGAAATATACCACATTGAGGATGGACTCTTGTTTAAACTCAACAGAATTATGCCAGTTTTGCTCAGGGACACAAAAGCCTTTGCTGTCAATACTCCTGTACTTGTAGGGTGCAGCAGGATTGTTGGAATGTGTTTGTAATCATTTAACTATGGAGGGAAATTATGATCTGCGTAAATTGAATAGGTAAGTTTTTTGCTTTAGTTTCTGCCTTTTTCCCCTTTCTCTATGTTCTGTTTTAGTTCTGACAGATACAAAAATGGAAAAATATGATTTTGATTTGATCGTTGGATGTCATGTGAGTTGTCACTATCTTCTCAGTGCGTGTGCCCTCATGACACGTCTTAGCCTCAGTGATTTCCTCAGGCTGTTGTTCTTACTCACTTGCCTCTGGACAGTAGTTGGCCTCTTACTTGTCTGAATGCTCTTCCAAAAATGTCTTCCTGTAAGCAATTGGTCACTGAATGTCTGTCTAGCTATTTCCTAGTGTTAACAACCTAGTCAAAAACTTGCAACTGTGAAGTCAGCTGTTTGGCATGGGTATTTGGAGAAGTGTGGGAGGCTTGGGTATACAGAAGCCTTGACAGATGCTTGAGGCAATCATCTTGCTTGTCTAACCTGAAATCTCTCATCTGGGAGAAGGAGATGTATTACAGCATGAAACAAACAATTTTCTAAAGTGTTTAAATGAAGGAAATGGTGAATTTAGACTTCTGTAGTTTCAGCCTCTTGCGTGTACCTATTAAACAAGTCTTCGCTATGCAGCAACACAAATAACTGAGTTTCTATGCTATCATCACTTTAAGACCAAATGGCAGCATTTATATATTTGTGTTTAATAATATAGAATTGAGTGCAGGTCTTTAGTTCCCTGCAGAGACAGCAGTTGAAACCTGTGAAGTCTACACAAATGAATCAAGAATCTGAAGATTGACTTACTTTATGAATTCCAATAGGTCGCTGTTTGCTATTGCATGTTAATAGGAAGATGAAGGAGGAAAGCGATAAAGACACAGCGTGTGTGAAAATAGAGATTCCATTAACCTGAGAGCCTGTGGCTTCTGATGCTTGAGATCACTCAGGGTGCATCTGCTCTCAAGACCTAGTTAGTTCAGGGCACAACTTTATGTGTATTGACTAAGGGATCCAAGGGTGATTTTCCAGATGTGTGTAGGGCCAGATGATTGCAGTGACCTGAGCAATTGTAAAATGGCCTTCTACATCTCATGCTTGTTGCTGTGACTTAAACGGGGAGATGGTATCTCAAAAGCTGAAGGAGATCTGAAGTAAAGAGGTTAAAGGAGACGGAGTAATCGGAGATGGTACTGCCGAAGACTGGAGAGAGTGCAGAGAGGGTGAACGGAAACAAGTCCAACAATAACTGTTTCACATTCAAAATGCACTGGGAAAAGTAACCTGTATGATTTTGACTTCATGTGCTGCATTTTAATTTTTCTTCCTCCATGAACAAGCAAATCAGGGACAGCTTTCAAAGGAAAGTTTGCAGTCTTTTCTTCTCCACTAATCTGCAGCTCTGTTTCTCTTGTAGAATTATCTGCATTCATGTAGCAACTGATCATTGTTGCTGCTAGCTGTACAAGCTCACATTAAAAAAAAAATATCTGTATACTGGATGCAGCATTCCTCTTCATACCTGTTTCCAGAAGTGCTTACCCACAAGCAAAGGCAGTACGCTGGTGACAGGTACCTCCGTTGCTCTGACTTGCCCGTGAAGTACGGGAGAGCTTCAGGTGATCGTGAGGTCCTGCGGAACACACCCCATAACCAAACCTACTGCATTTGTTGCATTGCAATTTCTCAGTAAGTAGGCTGAATGCAAGCACTTTTTCTTCTTTTCTTTTCCTTTTATTTCTGTAAAGATAAGTGCTGTTCCTCAAAGTCACGAGTATGCAATTTTGGTGTTTGTTTTTTTTTTTTTTTTTTTTTTTTTTTTTTTTTTTTTTTTTTTTTTT
>WHYT01015429.1:106381-119673 GCA_009806455.1 Tetrax tetrax
TCCATATAATATTAATTTTTTTTTTTTTTTTTTTTTTTGCTACTGAAATGGGATTGGTGATTCTAGACGAGATCTTAATTGCTTTTGGTTCTCAACACACTCTGTGTTGCTAGGTAGTACATAGCTCAGCACTACATCAGTCTGCTGAAATGAGTCTCGGGAGAGGAATAACACGATTGGGGAGCTTGCAAATTAGGTGTGATGTACACTGTCAAAGAAGTGGTGGAGGAGTGGACTAGAATTGGCCTTCAACAGTTTTTTTTCTGGTCCAAGAATAAGAAACTGGCATAGGGATAGATTTAACCCATGGGGTCAGACCTGCAGTAGCTGTCTGGGCTGCAGGTCAGAGCTGAGCTGTGCCATCAGAGCGCTCTGAAGGTTTTAACAGCATCTGCCTTCTCTCTGCTTGACTTGTAGTATATGAGCTTGCTTTTGTGAGTGCTAAAATATGCTCGTATGAAAATATCCATCATATACTATGTGTAAAGGCTTTCTATAGATTACTCAAGAGAAGTGAGAAGGTATAGACTCTTCTTGCTGTGTTTGTTTGGAGATGGCAAGTCAGCTTTGTCAGCTCTGATGATTTCCTTGAAAGGGCATGCTCTAAAGACACAGTGAAGAGCAAAGTGCTGAGAAGAGAAAGGTCTAAAAAGGGCACGCACTAGATGAATAAATTGCTGACAGCTCCATTGTATTCCTAATAATCCATCTCACAAGAAGAAAAACTTCTAGTGCACAGCCTTGAAGTTATTTTAAATCTGTCATGTTTTGCAGCCCTGGCTCTGTCTCTGATTCAGATTTTTCATACTCTTCATCTCTCAGGTAAATGAAATACTGTTGAAACAGCTGTGTTTTGCCTCTGAGACTATTGCTTCTATGTGAAAGACGACAGTTTTCCATAGGACAGAAATTAGATAGGCTCCTCTGGGGAGAAATATTTGTAACTCTAAATGCCAGCCAGTTGAGTGCAGCACCCATATTCTCATGTGTTTTTCAGTGTTGATCTCTGCTATTATTGCTGAAAAGATGTGTCCTGACACAAGGTAGGCAAGTGAGAATGAAATATCTGCTAAAGATAAAGGGACAAAAATATGTACTTCAGATATTGCTAATTGAGAGTATTGTATGCATTTGACCTGCAGCTGTTGAAAACGGCATCTGTTGGATCGCTTGCGTTCACTTAGTGCAGTAATTTTACCAAAAGGAGGTAGACAAGGCTTTTTGACACCTAGTCCTTGTGAACACAATGCTGCTTTTTGCTCACATTTTTATCCTCTAGTTATTTAAATATTCATTTTATAAATATTTTTCTACTAAAATCTCAGTGCAAAGAGTGGAGAGGTTTGTTTGTGTAAAATGAGTGCCACCTTCTCAACTTTTTCCTCTCCCTTTTGTCATTCTTTCCTATTCCTACAGTACTTGAAGAAAAAAATTATTGTGCACTTAGCGATGCCAGCCAGTATTTTGATGTTCTAAAATGGGTATTATTTTGTCCCACTGATATTTGTTATAACTACTGCATATACATAGACTACATGAAAAGAATATGAAGTGATGCACTCATGTTCTAAAAAATGCTTTAGTTAAGACAACCTTTAGCCGCTTCCTCTGTTCATCTGTATTACGGCACTGTTTAGTAACATGTTCACATATTACTGCAATTTCTCACAGAACATCTGGCTCGGTGCATTTGCTTTTTCTCATTCTTTCTGGGACTACGTCTTCAGTACTGCATACAATGCAAATCTTAGGGTAAGGTCAGAAATAATTTCTTCTCATGGGCGGTTCTTGCAATATGACCGCGATACCAGCAGTTGACAAGTACGCGTATAGTTGCATTGCAGCAGTGAAATGAGGTATTTTCATCCCGACAGATGCTGAAGCATAACAGAATCTTTGATTCAGATGTACTTTGGGATCAGTGTCACAGCAAAATCACTGGGTAGCTTTCTTGTGTTGGCAGAAAGGTGGGGTAGGAATCATGGAATCTTTAAGGTTGGAAAAGACCTCCAAGATCATCAAGTCCAACCATCAGCCTACCACCACCATGCCTACTAAACCATGTCCTGAAGAGCAGAGCTCTTCTGCCTCTGCTTCAGTGCCTTGACCTAACATAGATCTACAGCTGTGAAGAGCTCTGCTCCAGGTAGCCAAGGCAGGTGGAGTCAGAGGCTGTGATCTTCTTTCCTGCTGAGGTGTGCAAAATGGATTTTTTCAAAAGCTCGTAAACAAATAAAACCATGGTGTTTTGGATTTCTTAAAGTGGGAAAATCGGGGTTTGCAAGTGTTATGTGTTTGTCACGTGTTTTGCCTTTTGCTCGCTGATATTCTTTAGGAGTTAATGAGCGGTAGTTGGCTTTTGATTGTATCTTGATGTAAAGTCACTCTTCTGTTCTGACAGCCCTTGATAATTAATTGATAACAGACCAAACGTTTCTGCATGAATCATTCTCACCTTCATTTTCTAATTCCACCTGCCACCCGAAACCTTTTAGTTCTAGCAGGTCACAACACAAAATAAATGGATAAACAAATAGCACAAGTTTTCAACATCTCCTCTGGTAACGAGTGTGTTTCTGCTGCAGAACAGTACAGAGACTCTGCCTCAGTGACACCACTGTAGCTGTCTCTGAGCCTACAGAAAAGAGAGGCCCGAGTGAGGCTGTAGGAGAACATAGGCAAACATTTCTTCATAAAATGGATGTTCTGTGACAGACCGTATGGAGGTAACGATAAACCCCTTTTAAAGGGTTTCCTTTCCAGTTTCTGTTGAGCAGTGTGATGTGCAATGAGGTCATTCCTGTGTAGTCCAGGGTTGTTCTTGTTTTTGTTCTTTTTCCACAAGGTGAGTATTGCATTGATATTTTTGGTGGCACATAGTAAGTAGCAGTTGTAATGTGGAAGTCTGAAATGCTTTGTTTAGTTAGCCTCATGTTAAATTAATTTTTCTTTGAAGTAATGGAAAAGCTTTGTCTTTCCATCTTGGATAAAATTGTTGGAAGGAGTTAGATTTTATATTCTGATGTACTCAAGTATCTTTTCTGACAAATAAAATTGATATTCCATACTATGTCTACAGACAAAAAAAAAACCCACCCTTTTTTCTATATTTAACCCCTCTTGTGTCACTAGCTCCCAATGGAGTTTATTCAAGCACTTGAGATTATATATATATATAAAAAAAAAGGGTACTCGACTGATGCAAGCAGGCAGATAATTTGAACTTTAAAAATTTGTGAGATGTACCAAAAAAAAAAAAAAAAAAAAAAAAATGGGGAAGGCGAGCATAAAGGAGCATAAAGTACTCTGTCCAAGAGTAAATGAGGGCTGCATAAACAAATGGGACCTGGACAATCCTCACTTCCCATTCAGTAGGAGCCAGAAAGGAATCTGGAGTCAGCTGGGAATTGTGTAGTTGTCTTTATGGTGTGGTCCATAAGGCTGAGTCCTAAACACATGGAGCCAATCTTGCGTGCTTTTAACAAGAGAATTAGCTTATAAATCTGCAGCTGTTGTGTGCTGAAGCACAGGATGTGTGAGTTTACTTGCCAGGCTTTAGATTTCTAGCTGGGATTTTGCTTGAATTGGGAAATCAAGGTCTTATAGAAAACCAGCCAGATTGGCAAGAGCAGACAGGAAAGCTGTTGAGTTAGAACAGTTCCATCTACACTGCTGAATGCTGCTGATAAGAGCTTCGGTTCAGCTGATCGTGACCGGTACGTAACATTGTGAAATGCGTTCGGAGCCTTTTTGCCCTAAGTAACCGCAGCCTTGTAAAGGGGCCTTGTCTCCGCCAGCACAGAGCGGAGCTAGCTGAGCGGGCTGTGTACAGCGCTGACTTCAGCAGGGCACGCGGCCTCTGGGTGTCCTTTGCGAAGTGTCCCTTTGCCAGCTTAAAGCTAAGGTGGATCTCTGAGAAACTGTTTTTAATTATTTTCAATTTTCTTATGCTTCATTAGAGCTCAGAGCTCCTGATACATAGCTTGTATAATCCTCTCTAGAAGAAAGGCAATGCCACCAAGGAGCAGACTGTAGCTACAGACAGTCGCTTCTATAGTTCCTGTTTTGATCCAGAAATACAACAAAGTTCATGCTAGATAAGAATTTCCAAAGCGATGCCCAGACTCTTGGGAGGTGTGGGGGGAGGATGTGGGGTGTGAATGAGTACAAAAGGGAGAGTGTGAAAGGCTCTTGATGGTAGGATAAAAGAAAAGCTCAGTCATAACCTAAAGATTAAATGAATGGACAAAGTGGAGAAAGCAATCTGAATTTTAGTTCTGAAGTTTTTAGTCCTGAAGTACTGTTCTTTGTTCACTACCTAAGGTTTGCATAGCCCCTGTCCACATTGCATCTCTTCTGTAGATAAACAGAAGACATATTTTAGAGCCATCCAGCCTGCAAATCAGCTAAAAGGACCTCTTAGCGCTGCAGGGAGGTGCTGGAATAATTCCACAGATGTCCCTACTTCAGCTCTGGTTAGATTTTCCAGACTAATTTAATGCCAGATATAAAAGGCAGTGAAGACACGGTTGGTCATCTACTCTCTCCCGAGTCCTTGTGGTGTGTGAGATTGTCCATACTGAATATTTATGAAGGCTTATCTAGTTTATTTCTGAATATTTATCCAGGAGTAAGTGCTTGCACTCTTGCCTTGAAGAGCATGTGGTATTCTTATGTTTCTAATTCTGGAAGATTTTCCTAGTAGCAACACTCGATTCTCTCCAGAGTTATGTTCTTGCTAACATCTTGAGTAGGGTGTTTTACCGCCTCTCCAAAGACACTCGGAAGGTATTGGCAGGCTGTTATCTTGGCATCTAATATCTTTTACCTTCAAAACTGTAAATATTTTTCTGTCTTCATGTGCCTGTTTCTTTGTGTTTTTTATGATATTCATGGCTGCCTGTTTACCTGAAGATTCCTTTTGTCTGAAGTCTCACGGCTTTGGGGAAAAGGTTGTTTAGACCCCTGCATACTGAGCCAGCAAATGCATTAATGGAACAATTTAGGGAGCCTGTACGCCTGCAGCACTGATTCCTCCCTCTCACCCCCTTTCAGTGGACTAACAAAATTGATTTCTACCTGGTGAGGTCTCAGGGGTATCATTTATACCTTGAGTAGACTGATGAAAGATAGACACATTTTATTAGTCTGTGCATTTTCTTGTTGTGGTGGTGGTGGGTTTTTTTTGTTTGTTGTTTTTTTTTTTTTTTTAAGTTGTCATGCTAACGAAGCATTGCCATGCAAGTGGCTGGTACTGACCACTTGTTCCTTTTAATTGTGCAGATTACTGTAGGCAGGGGATTTGGTGTTAGAGCATGAGCAGAGTATAGAAATGTTTATTTCTCCAGTGGGGTGGTTGTGATTTGAGCAGCAGAGTGAGGTCTGGGGACTTGTTCTCAAAACCTCTCTCTGTCCTTAGATTTCAGACAAATGATGTTCAAATATGTTCCTCATCTCTGCTGTTCCAGCCTTTGATTTTAAGAAAACAAAGCAAACAAAAAACCACCACCAACAAAAAACCCCCAGCCGAGATGCCTCATCCCCACAATACATTGCAGAGATTTCCCGTGCCTTAATAAATGTCAGTAAGTTGCAACAAACATGAAAAGTGCTGTACATTGTTAGTTTTAACTTCACAGCATGCGCTTTCCTTTTCTTTACAAAGGATTGGCTTTAACCATTTCAACCGGTCAGGTTTCTCTGAGGTCTTTGAAAAGAAATACCAGCTAGTCCAGCTTCTGTCCTAGAAAGGTGTTAGCATGCTTTCCTTACTTCAGTACTGTGGGGTTTTTTTTTGTAAAGGAATCCAGGCTTTCTCCTGAGTTACTGATCTCAGCCGAAGGCTTTGCCTTTGGAAGGACAGAGATGTCTTCTAGCTGCCTGCGGAAAGGAGTGGTCCTGGGGGCTTTCCAGGCAGCTGTACAAACCAAATAGTTCAGTTCCCAGGGAAGAGTGTACGACCCTCTCAGGCAGTGCTCCTGTAAAGCGGGGCTGGAGGAAGAGGAGAGAGGAGGAATGATCCAGACGTTGTCTTCAAAGGCGTGCTGTGTGGCATAATGACCCATGGTCCATTAAAGCTAGGCCATCCCAATTGTTTAAGTCATAAAAAGCTGGTTGGAAACACCGTGTTTAAGTGAAAGCTGTGAAGAGACGTGAATAGGAAATTAAATGCCATTTCTCTAGCTATTTTTTAAGTTAATTCTCCAGTGCTTCCTGAAAAATTTTCCAATTTCAGTCATTGTTGTGGATATTCAGTTCCCATTTGGACAACACAAGGAAATGGTCAGCTGCCATCTGCTAACAGAAGTACCAGCCCTCCCCGCAGCGTGTGCAGATGCGGCTGGAAGATCCCACTAAACAGCCAGAGACTGCATGTGTGAACTCGAAATAAAATTGGCGGATGCCTTGGGAGTGTTGCTTTCCGGGAGTCATGCCCATCACCGAGCTGATTGCATTCATGTGTTTCAGTGCTGTACAGCCTTTAAAAGAAATCTGAAGGATTGCTTTTGAATATCTCTAACAGAGAAGGATGTGATTTGAAAGGCACTTGTAAAACTATCTAGGTAAAAATAAGTGAAATATGCTGGATAATGAAAAGCCTTTGAACTCTAGTGATGCATCTAGAGTGGTAATGTTCACTGCTTGTTTTTATCCTATTAAATGTATAGTAGCACTTAAATTGCTTTGCTTTAACACCTCCACATAGCACATGCTGTAAAAAAGGAGAGTTGACTTCACAGTAACTGTTAGCAAGGGACTCTCAAGTCGCACCGCATTATCGCTGTTATTGTATATTCTTACGGGTACGTGGATAGGGGGGACTGTTGGGTCATTGAGTGTGCTCCTCCAAAACAGCAACAACTGTGTTAAGCTTAGAAGTATTCACAGAATGTGAACTCCACACATTATGGGTGATGGTGTACCACTTAACAATGTAGCGTGAATTGATAACCTGTAATAAAAGATCAGATGTTGCAACTATAATGTGCCATAAAGCAGAGCAGGAGAGTTTAGGGATATCGCTGGAGTCTTGTGCCTATGCATTTGCATAGTATTTATTAGGTAAAATTTGTAGATTAACCTAGGAATTAGACTGTGTACCTCATTATAGAGGATGGCAAAAACCAGAGCAAAAAAAAACCCCTCCTAGAGTTCTAACAGGGCTATGAGACAGTGGCACAGTATAGAGTTTCCTTCCACTCCCAATTTTTGTAAATGATTTCACATCAGACATGAGCAGGTCACATCACTTTGGCTTCTGTCCTTATAATTGCACTGAGAACAGCAACACATCTGACTCAACTTTCTGCCTAACTGTGGCTGCTCTCTAGGGCTTTGAAAGAGAGGAAAGCATGGACTGAGAGGAGGAAGATTTCTGTTTTGAACCCTCCAAATGACTCATGAGTATCTGAGTCTGGTATTTGTAGAAAATAAAACCAGTGGAAACAAACTGATCCTGTCTTGATTAAAGCCTTCTTCAGAGAGCCAGTCACTGTTTCTTCATCAGCTTTTCAGGATGTCTTCAAAGACTACAAGTGTTTCTTGCTCCCTCTCCTAAATATGGGAAAACCATTCTGGAGCTTCATGCTAGTTTCTTCATTCATTTTGACTTCCAGTCTGAACTTGGGTACAACCATTTTGTAACTATTTGGTCCCCAGCTGAAACATTGTCCTTGGACTGAAATAATTTGTAGTTCTTCTTCCTGCCTGCTTCTCCTATCTGTCTACCCTTCCCACATTTGAAAAGAGTCATCGTACTTTCTTGTCATTTCTCTCTTTCAGAGAGACTGCGTTACTCTAATCATTCCTATGACCTTTCTTTGCAACTTTCCCACTTTAAGCTCCTCTTCTTTGAATGTAAATGACCAAAGTGGGGGTAAAATATTTCCAATGAGGCGTTACGGGTTCCTGGAGCAATATTGAGAAGAGACTGGCTGCAATACATAAGGCATTTGAGAGGTACCCTCCCGTCCCTCAGGATGAAAAAGTGGAGGCCAGAACATGAAACAGGATTTTATCTTCCTCACAACAGGTTTGCTTTCAAAAACAAGAGAGGAGATTTGGAAAAGTGTTTGGCCCTTCATCGGCCCCAGGTTTGACAGATCAGCAAGGTTAGACATGAGTCCTCTGTCCTCTCTGCTCCCACCATTCCTGAGCTCTTACAGCTGGCTCATCTCTATCTCTCTCTGCAGTTGTTTGAGTAAGCTTTCCTAACTAATTTGCTCGTATCTCTTGGCTGCTTTTGTACTGCATATCCGTCCTGAAAACAGGCTGGTGTCTTACCTTCCTATCTCCTTGCTTGAGCAGTCAGCATGTAGTCTCTGGTGAGAGAGAATGAGAGTCTGGAGTGGGAGGCTTGTGATGACAGCAAATCAAGTCCTCTCACACCCTGGAGTAAATGCGGAGTAGTTTTTGCTTGGGCTCTGCATAGGTGCTACCAAGGGCAAAACACTGTTCATTTGCAAATCTGTCCTGAAGCACACACAGATGCCTACTGAGCGCTTGAATCATATGGAGATGAAATGGAAACAAATCTGCTTCATAGCTTCTCAAACGTAAAGTTAGCAGATGTGTGTTTGTTTCTTCCTCATGCTGCAAAATGGCTTACGTCAGTGCTCGGGACAGAGTTACAGATATTTCCTGCCTTTTGGAATGGGTCTTTGTTTTCTCCTTGCTTTTGAGCCTTTTCTGTGTTGGTATTTTTCACCTACGGGATGAGAAAGTGACAAGAAAAGATACTTCCTTCATGTTTGCCTTAGAAGTGTGACAGATAAGGGTGCACCATTGCTAAATGATGATACATAGCTGCTTCCATTTCTTTGCTGTCTCGTTCCGCTGCTGGAAGGATAGGGAGGTCAGGAGAAAACAAAGGGACAGGCTGCTTGCAGGGGTGGGAAACCTGAGGAAGGAAGACCATCACAACCAGCAGTAAGGAAAAGGACGTGCTGAGAAGGAAAAGGTGCCCATCAGAGGTGGGGTGCTGGGGTCTGGAGCAGTGGTTGAAGCAGTGGAAGTGTGAACCCTGAAGCAGTGCTGGAAGGAAGGTTGGGCTGTGTTTGGAGCTTATCATGGAGGCACAGGAAAGGCTGCAAATCATGTTGTAGTAGTCACACAACAGAGATGAGTTTAACCTTGGCATGTACTGAGGCATTTCCTTAAAGTGTTCAGATTTCAAATTGGTGTCTATTTACTATATAGAAAACAATATGTGTGTGCAATAAATCTCCTCCAGGACAGAGAAGGAACATGTAAATATTTTGTTCTTTTCTCTTTGGGGGGCTGGAGGCGTTTGCCATGACTTCCGCGAAGCTGTGGTGCCTGTGACCTGCTTGCTGGTTCCCCGTGTGCAGGGGGGTTTCCCAGCGCTGGGCACCAGTGGGAGGTGGGCAGGCACCGCGCTGCCTTGCGTCTGCTCCCCCAGCTCCAGTTCTCAGGCCTGGCTGAAACAAACGGGTGGATGTCTTGTTAATGCACGTGCTCTTTCCAGGCTGTGGAATTTAAATGAAACTAATGGTAAAGCCTGAGTGTGTCAGAGAAATAAATAACAAGTGATTTACTTTATAGATATCTATATATATAGATACATAGAAAGAGAAGGAGTTATCTTCATGTGCAGCTGGAGGAAGGGAAGTATGAAAGAACACCTTGAAAGACCTAAGTAGGGTGGAGGAAGGGCAGTCATGATGTACCTTTTTTTTTTTCTGTAAGAATTTTTGCTGTAACTTTTCTGAGCAAAAGCAGCAGTTGATTGATTGTTTTTCTAATTAGACGCAGTAGCATGGTTGCACGTCTGAAAATTTTGCCCTAAATGAACTCAGTAGGAGAAAGACTTTTTTTGTAGTGCCATTAACAAAACAAACATAACCCCAAACAGAAAAATGCCCTCAACCTTCATTCATTTGTGGATAATTTAATTCTTGATTTAGTCATGTTTCTTAAATTCTAATATCATCTTCTGGTGTGGTATATGAGTGCTTTTTTGTTACTGGGTCACTTCAGTAATGATTTAGGAAAGCAGGCTTGCTAACTGGATGCTTCAGACAGCATTTAAATCTGGTTAAGGCTGGGGTACCTCGGGCACATGTTGATTGTAAGACATGAAATCGACTGCTTTTCTGAACAAGAGTTGAGCATGGGCTTTCCAAACTTGTATACCTTTTGTTGCAACAAATGCAACAAAACACTTACTTTAGTTGAATAAAGTATTAAATTGTCTACTGAACTTTTGGGAAACCATTTTTACCCTTCTCAACACTGGGGGAAAAAAAAAAAAGACGACTTATTTCTGTTTTGGAGGGATTTATAGTTTTAATAATGCAGCATTCCTCAACAATACTACCATCCTATTTTGTTCCCTCTAAAGATGACTTGGAAATTAAATCATAAATCTCTATATTTTTTAAAAATAATATCATCATGCTAGAGTGAACATCAGTAGTAACAGGAGCTGTAGTCTAGTCTATTAAGGTAGACATGAAGAGACTTTAAATGTAAATAATTATTGCAAGATTTACATGAAAATTCCACTGAAGCTTTGAGCTCGTGGCACAGCCATAGCTCTCAGGCTGTTAGCTCCTGTGTTCCTTGCCCTGCTGTCCTGGTTCTGGCTAGGATGGAGTTAATTTTCACCTGAGCTGGGGGCACCTGTGGCCGGGGGACACAGCTGGGGTACTTTACCCAAATTGGCCAAAGGGCTGTTCCACACCTTGTGACACCATGCTCAGTATATAAGGGGGAACTGGTGCTAAGAGGAGGTTCCTGCTACTCAGGAGGAAGTTAAGCATCAGGATCTACTGTGAGCTCTTGTACTGTAAGTTACATGCTTAAGTATTTTCTATTTTTTTAGAATCACAGAACACCTAGGGTTGGAAGGGACCTTCAAAAGTCATCTAATCCAGCCCCCCTGCAAGGAGCAGGGGCATCTCCAACCAGATCAGGTTGCTCAGAGCCCCATCCAACCTGGCCTTGAATGTTTCCAGGGATGGGGCATCCACCACCTCTCTGGGCAACCTGTGCCAGTGTTCCACCACTCTCATTGTAAAAATGTTGTTTGTTTGTTTGTTTTCCGTTTCTGTTTTCTTTCCCTATGTTGTTCTCTTAAACTGTTTTTATTTCAACCCATGAGTTTTTCCTTCTTTTCTTCATAATTCTCCTCCCCGTCCTGCTGCGGGGGATGGAGAGGGGGGAGTGGGTAAGAGGCTGTGTGGTGTTTTAGCTGCTGAGTGGGGCTAAACCATGATGCCTGCTTATGGTAAGGAGTGGCTGATGAGATGGGGGTGGTCTCCCAGGACACTGGTTTCAGGTTTGGACCTGTCTGACCAGTCTGGAAGCTCGTGTGTGGTTTGTCAGGTGGTGTGTTAGCATCAGTAAGGCTTTGTTTGTGATGAATCCACTTCAAATTTAGACAATTCTAAAACATACTCCTTCATACGCGTATTGTGTCTAAACAAAGGAGCGAGGCATGTGTGTTGGTACTGGAGAGAGAACAGCTTTCAGTGACTGCTCAGGTGTATGAGAACTGATGTCAGCTTACCCCTGGAGTGTTTAACAGTAGTACCCAAAAGACTCTTTCGGAAATTGAGTGTTTTATTAGTTGGGAAAACACTAAACCAGTTTGTTTTCTAATTTCTGCTTTTATGACACGCAGTTAAAGTGGAAAAGTATAATCCCTCTCCCTACTCCCGACCTTGCCCTCTGACAGAAGGGTCGATAGGTGTTTGTGATCTCCTGGGTCACTTGTACCTGCATTCAGCTGGCACGATTTGTTGGCTTGTAAATTAGTGATGCATCACAAGTTCATAAATGACAGCAGCAACATAGCATGATGTAGAGATCTAAATGCAAAGGGATTTTGCATTGTCAGCTTTATTAACATGTGAGCTTCTCTGTTATATTTGTGGTAGCTTATATTGAATCTCTTCCCAGTTTTTTGATTCTCATTGACAGGAAATGTAGCTTGTGACTTTCATCGGATTGAGTATTTTGATTATAAATGATGAAACAATTAATTTCTAGTGAGTTACGGGGAGAAGTCATATTTCCAGTGCATTGGCCCTTGAAAGCAAAGGCTCCTTCCTTAATGGTTCCAGTTTTATTAGGCAGTTCAAAAAGCTTTTACAATATACAATTCTCATTTAGAAAAGTTAGTCACCCAAATGTGGCTTGTGGAGGTAGACAGAAAGCTCTGAGATGGAGGATTAAAGATTATTTGGAGGCCTCACTCAATGTATTCTAACTTTCTGAGATGTAAAACTCTTTCAAGGGTAGAAAATAAATGACTTTTCAGAAGCTGGATGGGATCTAATTCCATATGTTGCTCTGGGTGGTAAACATTGATTTCCTCTTTGATTCAAGAAGCTTAGAATGTGTGAAATCCTCTTTAAGGCAAAGAGCTCTGTCATAGTTCAGCCCCGATCGGGACCAGACTACGCAGTCTCTCTCCTGCTCCCCCCACCCTCTGAAAGAATAGGGGGAGATGATATAAGAAAAACAGCTCAGGGTTTGAGATAAAGACGGGGAGGAATCCTTAAAGTTACCGTCACGGGCAAAACAGACTCGACTTGGGGAAAAACTATTCATTTATTACTAAAACTAGCAGGAGAATGAGACAGGGAACAAGATAACCTCCCCCCACCCCTCCCTCTTCCCAGGCTTAACATTTATCTCTACTACCTTCCCCTCCTGAGTGGCACGGGGGGTGGAAAAGGGAATGGGGGTCGCGGTCAGTTCATCATGCGTTGTTTCATGCCGCTGCTTCATTGTCGGGGGAAGAACTCCTCGCATTCCTCCCCTGCTCCTTCATGGGGTCCCTCCCATGGGCCACAGTCCTTTGTGAAACTGCTCCGGCGTGGGTCATCTCTTCCACGGGGTGCAGTCCCTCCAGAACAGCTGCCCCAGCGGGCCCTCCATGGGCCACAGCCTCCTTCAGGCCTCCGCCTGCTCCGGCGTGGGCTCCTCCATGGCCTGCAGGTGGATCTCTGCTCCTCTGTGGGCCTCCATGGGCTGCAGGGGGACAACCTGCTCCACCATGGTCGTCACCACAGGCTGCAGGGGAATCTTGGACAGGAGCCGCATTACTCCTCCCCCTCCTTCTTCACTGACCTCGGCGCCTGCAGCCGTTCCTCACAACAGGCTGGCAGACGCCTCTCAGGATCCTTTTTACATCTTATTCACTGCTCATCTCCTCTCCACTTCTTGCAGCCAGGCCAGGCCCGAGTTGGGCCCAGTTGGCTGCCCAGCGGGAGGCCAGAGGGTGAGGCCTGCAAGGCCCACAAGGCTCGCGCCTCCCCCTC
>WHYT01015429.1:137095-166420 GCA_009806455.1 Tetrax tetrax
TTTTTTTTTTTTTTTTTTTTTTTTTTTTTTTTTTTCTCTCTGAGGTTGAGTCTGCCTGCTTTATCTTGTGCCTACATTCACTGTTTTACTTCCAGGAAGTTCCTATGCATTAGTTTCCTGAAGCAAAACTTTATCTGATTTTAGCAGTGAAAATGACTGTAAGTGTGTTCATCTAATGGCCTGCTTTTTCCACTGAAAGAAGAGGTTTTCCAATTAAAAAAGTTACTTCTAACTCCTCTGTTCATGTTTTGTGATGTAGCTTCTGTAAAACATATATGCATGTGTGTATTATATATCTATGAAAAGCATCTAGATACTGTAGGCACAAGATTTTGAATTTCTTTGCTGTTCTGTGTTACCTCCCAGCATTAGCTACTCATTAGTTTTAGGATTTTTAAAAATATTTATTCTTTTTAGTTCCTGTAGTGGAACCTGGGTAAGAGATTAAGAAGAAATGTCAAACCTTTATGCACTTTCTGCACTGTTACTGGTGTGGGTTTTCAGTCGTCTTATAATGTATAGCGTTCAGCATCCAAATGGAGTAATGTGTAAAAATAAACAGAAGACTAACACTTTCTTTAAATTAGCATTTTTCTACATTTTTGTGTGCAAAACATTTAAAAATGAAAACGAACCTGCAAAAGTGATTGCCTGGATGCATAGCTCAAATAAGAGATATTCCAAAATGGCAATCAAGGAAGATTGTCCTGTGTAGCAGACTACAGAAGATTTATTTGTAGACCATATTAGGACTTTTGAAACTAATATTTCTTCAGGAAAATGAACGATGAAGGGTACGGGTGTGCAGTAATGTGATCCACTAGCATTTCATAACATACAATATTGATGACTGGTTATCTTTTTGAAGAAATGTTGCCACATATGGGCTCTAACATTTGGGTTTAATTTAAAGTTCAGGTCATATAGCTGTTTACTTATAAATACAGTCTGGATTAATGACTCGTTGGTCTGCTTGGGGAAAAAAAAGATGTTGATATGGGGAAGTGGATGTAGTGTCATTTACTCTTGTACAATTCTGAGAAATGTATTGGTTAACTGTAGTGTATTGTATAACACAAACAGAAAAACACATTGGGTGACAAGATTTTGCTGGAAGGTCGTTAATGTTGGTCGTGAAGCTAAGTATCTGCGCACTGCACTGAATCTGCCATGTTCTTCTGTATAGAAAACATCCGTGCATCCAAAGAGCTTCTGTTTTCTGGAGGATTTGATAGTTTGATAGCTGTTAAAAATAGATGTAATGGGGAGTAGGCAGCTACCGGAGAGTGAATTTGCTGTAGTAATTACCGAATGCTCTGTGAACAAACCTCTTACCCTTCCAGTGTTCAGGTCAGAGGCTCGGTCTTCATAGGCACAGAATTATTTGGCTGCAGTGAGCCAAAACAATAAAGAAGGGGTACATTAATGAAAAAGCAATGAATGATGTTAGAAACTTAAGACACTCTGTTAGAAAAACACTAGCAATCTACCTAGCCCCTATGTGGTGTCTGGCCACGTTAACAGAAATCACCTGCAAGGTTCTGTTCTCGCCTAAGTGCAGCCTTTTTGTTCTGTTTTGCATTCTCTCTCCCTTCATGTGTGCTTCTCCTCTTTCTTCCCTTAGTGTGCCCTTTCCATTTCGTTTTCCCAGTGGAATTGCACTACCTCCTGTGCAGCTTCCTTTTCTCACTGCAGAGAACCTTGTGTCCTCTCTTCTCTTTCTTCCTCGCTATATTGTGTTTACTTGCCATGGAAATTCTTTTATTGTGAGCTATAGTATTCTTACTTTTCCTCAGTTGTATCTCGAGAGGAAGAATTTGGTTTCATTTTATGGTGGCCCATCTTGTAAGGTGGATGTGTACCATAAGACTCGCGTAGTCCTCCACTGGGAGATTTCCTTGAGCGGAGCCAGTGGCCTTGTGAAGCACAAAGGTGGTTGCTGTCACTTCTCCCTGCCTAAGCTGGAGATTGTTGCAGTAGACCTGCTGGAAAGTCCCAAGATAGCTAGCTTTTTGTATCATTCTTTATTGGGCAACTGTTTTTATAAGGTGTTTGGATTTATTTTTTAAAATTTAAAAATATTTCTGTTGTCCTTGTCTTTTATTCACTTGACTGAAGTCAGAGAGTAGTGGCAAAGCTCTGGACAACAAGCAGGCTTTGGGTAAACTTTGATGCCAGGAGCTCCTTCTGGGCTGCCGTTGCTTGTATTGCAAATCTTTTCTGAGTTTTGCTCCAGGTTTTACTTTCCTTTAAGATGGTGTTAAAATATAGCCCTACACAACCAGGAAAATCACCAGTTGGTAAAGTGAGCATTTGTGTTTTGGAGAGTCTGTCCTGGATTTTGTAATTTATTTAAGACTGGTGATGTATTGGAAATGTCTTCATTGTTTGCTGAAGTTGGAGGAAGCGGTTACAGAAAGCCTTTGTGTGTTTTCAGTGAGATGGTTAGGAATCCTAGTCAGGGAACAAAGAAAGTATTTGGGAGTTAAGGTGATGAATCACAATGTTAAAATTTAGCTGCAATGATTACTAGAATAATTTTTGAGGAACTCATTGACTGAAGTATATTTTTAATAGTCATAATTCATGTTACACGCTTTAAAAATTGAAACCTTCAGAATTTCCTTAATGTAAGGGATACATATAAAGAATAGTTACCTGCTCATCAGTCATGTAAATTTGCTGCACGCTCTGATTTCATCAGAGAGAAGTTTGTTTATCCCTGGGCAATTGGAACAATGAGCTTGTGAATCATCCTGCACTTGAGTAGGATACTGATACACCCTCTGCCAACAACCTGTTCTAGCTGAACCAAAAACTCATCTGCTTTGCACTTCAGGGTCCCCTCCTACCCCCTCTGTATCCTTGACTTGAGTGAAGTCTTGTCTCTGGGGTTTAGTAAACCAGGTGAGATGAGTAAGAGGACCCCACTGAATTTTCTTGCTCACCATGTTGAAGACCAGTGGGCTTACGCTTCTTAGTTTCTTTATCTACCCTACAGCTTTAAGTGCCCCAGAGTATTATGTTTTCATAGAAGTGGTCTTGGGTCATGGAACACCAGGTCTTTCAGTGTCTTGTTAAGATTAAGTCTTTGCCACGAGAACTACCAGAAGTTAGATACCTCAGAAGTTCAGTGTATGAAAGCCAAAGAGCAGATACAATAATGTGATGATCGGTGAAACCATTGTTGAGCATAACAATGCTTTCCTGTAGTCTTGCTTGCTTTGTCCAAATGACTCAACAGCACAAGAACAGGAATTTTGAAAACTGCAGCTTAGATATAAACCACCTGTTAACACCAAGAAATGACTTGACTTAGCAACAGTTGTGGTTGGTTTCCCATAGCAAACATGCGTTACATACACAGGCATTGTATGTGTTGTCTCTGCAGTGCAGGAGCTTAATTCTTAAAGTTAGGCATGATTCCATCTAATTTCCACACGTACATTTTTCATCCAAATCCAGCTGCACAGAGTAGCTCCTTAATTAAAAGGAGTTTAATTTAGGAAATCTTAGCTTTGCCTAAGAGACTCTGGGCCCACACCCACCCCAGGTCTCTTTCCCCAGGACCTCACCTATCCACTACACAAATTCCAGGGCACTGGCACAGCAGACAGGGCAGCACTGTAGCCTTTGCTTACTCTCCAAAAAATTATGCTTATCAGCTTGCAGACACTTATTGACATGCTATGTGAGTATTCAGGCGATGTTCATGTTTCTGACGCTTCAGTGGAGGAACTGATGCTGGTACCCTTGTCCCAGCTGCTCCTGCACCTGCCAGTAACAACTGGGTTCCAGTTTACCACATGACTGAAAAATGCTCCCAAACATACTAGCTTTCATGAAAGCCAGGTTTCATTCCCACATGTCTGGAAACGAGGATACTCTTCTAAAGCTATGGAACATCTCTGGGCTGCAGTGGATAGTGACAAAACAAGAGACTGTTTTATCGTTGTTGGGAGTCATTGCTACTGAGAAGGCAGCCAGCTTGCAAAAAAAAATGAGTTAGCACAGGTATGTTTTCCATCGTATTATGGATGCAAAGAAAGATACGGATGTATAGAGAACAGTCAATACGTTATTGTATTTCATATCTGCTTGCAATACTTAGAAGTTGTTAGTAATGAGTAGAGTGCTTGGGGAATTGTACAGCTTAGCTGATGTTCAGAGCAACGGGCGCACTCAAACTAAGTCAGTGCATGTCTAAGTAAATTTTAAATGTGAGCATATTTTACCCTCCAATTCTCTATTTCTAATGTACAGGGGATATCTTGCTGGTTGAGTATTTCACACTCTCTTCTCTGCAAGTCATTTTCTCCTAGAGTGAGACCATTTTCTGTCATTGGAAAAAGAGAGTAACAGATTTATATTGACCAACTAACAGCCCATTCAGTCATTAAAGCTGCTGATTCTTCTGAAATTACTGACACCTAGCAGGAGATGCCAAAAGTGAGAGGAAGTGAAGGACTAATCTAGGAGAAATACCTCTATTAACAGTAAAAATGTAGATATAATATTCTCACTTTATTAATGGATTTTTTTTAGATCTTAATTTCTCTTTGTCAGAAGGGCCAGGCAGTGGACATCCATGCCTGGTGCTACTGCAAAAAAAATACGGTTTAATTTTTATTAATTTATTGATTATATTAATTATATTCATGTAAGCAAGTAGAATGTGGATATTCTGCTTTACTGACTTGGAACTATATGCTGCAATATTAATTTCATCCATCTGCTATGTTAGCAGGCCAAGTGGGATACAATAGAGTTTTTTAAAAGATATTTTTATTAGACAATTTTAATCACAGGGGCATGTTGTGATGTAGCATCTTGTACAGTGTTGTCACTCAGAGTATTTGGGTGCATGAGATGCTGCTTTAAGTCTGCAGAGAACAGTAGGGTGAGGGAAGGAGAGATGAATGTTTGTCTTCCCTTCGAGTTTCTCTGTCAAGACTTTTAGCTGTACTGTTATATCAAGACATTGTGGAATTATGCATGGATGTGTCCACAACAAAGGTTCACGTACCTTAATTTAATAAGCTGGCTTTGTTGCAGCAGTGTTAATGCCTATCTTGTGACAACAGTCTGCCTTCAGAGGATTTCAGGTCTGTCTCTGCAAGCCTGGAGACCTATCAAAGAGACTAGAAAAAAAATATTTAGACTTTTATAGGCTAGATTTCCAAATATTTGAGTTTTTCACAAGTAGAAATTGAAGGAACAATAAGGTCAGAGTTTCGAGCATGATTCTTTACTGCTGTGTTGTGAGTCAGAGCGACGTGAGAAATGGTTATTCTTTCCAGCAGCAAAAGCAGGTGAAATAGCAAGGAATGCTTAATGGCAGATGTTATGTTGGTGCACAGTCTCAACCTGAAAGTATTGGGGTGGGAAAATGAGGTGAGATTAAACACCACGGTATTGCTTCCATTGGAGCTCTGTGGAGGTGGGTGGACAGCTGGCGCCTGTAATGAAGAAGCGTCAGATGAACTGAAGAGCTGTAAAACAGTGTCTGCCACTGATGGTGGTGAGAATAGTGATTACTGAACACGAGGCGAGCTTTCTAGTAGCTCTGCTGCTAAAGACTAAGGGCTTCTTATGAAGACATGCTGTAGAAAGTGCCATGGTTTTAGCAGAGTGAGCCCAAGGTGTCCCGGCTGTGTGACACTAGCTAGTTCATACGCAGGGCTTGGTACGCAGCCTGATCAGTGTAGACAGCTTTGGAACAGAGATGTCCCTTCCTTTTTGGATATGTCTTCAAAGGCCAGCAGTAGCCTGTGTAATTTGTGGATGTGCTCACTTCTGTCAAGTGACTAATTACCATCATTTGGCACCTGGGGTATCGCACCTAGAATGTCCGTCAGGTGTTGGAGAGAATACAGGCAGGCAGATGGATCCAGGTTCTCTCCTCTTCCTCAAGGAACTTTAGGAGAATTTTTTAAAGTAGAAAAAGGATAAATACTAACAAATTGCTCTTGGGTGTTACCTTTGAATATAAGGTAGTAAGCTAGACTCATTGATGTAATGAAGAAAATCCTGGCTAAATTTAGTGGCCATTAAAATTGACCTTAGGAAGAACTGGGCAGAAAGAAGTTTGCTGAGAGTTAGGGCACTGTAATAAGATTTGAGACAAGGCTTTCTATTTTTTATGAATATAAATAGCATTCAAAATTACCACTAAATAGACTTCAAAAACTGAACTTCGTGTTAGGAATGTTAGAGACTGTTAGGAGAGGAACAGAGAATAAAACTAAAAACATAATTATAGCACTGAATAAATTCATGGAGCATCCACATCTTCAATTTTTTGTGTGGTTTACGTTTCTTTGTCCCTCCTATCATCACTCTCTCTTCCTCAGGAAAAAAAAAATCTAGAAAGACTAGAAAAGATGCAGAGAAAGGTGGCAAATGTAAGTCAAGGTTTACAACAATTTCGGTATTAAAGAATGACTGTAGGCTGAGTCTCTGCATTGTAGAGAAGAAGCCATGTGGAGGAAATCTGGGATACAGGCTTCTGAAATAATGAGTATCAAAACAGGGAATAGTTGCTCACTATTTCTCCTCATATAAAGAACTGGAGATCATTAATGAAGTTATTACCTGGTAGGCTCAAAACAAATGAAAGAGAACATTTATTTTCATGGCATCTGTAAACTGGGATCTTAGTGCCATGGGTAGTTTTGATGCAAAGGTTTACATGGGTTTTGAAAGTGAGGAGAAGAATTTGAGCAAGAAAAAAATCCATCAGGAGCCGTTAAACACAAAGCTATCAGGTGTAGCTGAGTTCAAATGCCTTAGCTGTAAATAGCTAGAAACTAGGAAAGCCTACAGAGGAATTATCATTAATTATAAACTTCTCTTATTCTTCCCTTCATTTGAGCCCAGGTGTTACTGAGAGAGACAGATACTGGGCAAGGTGGGATTTTGGTCTGATCCAGTTTTCAGTTGTTCTCACTTAAAAAAACCAAACAAACCAAAACCATAATTGATGTTTCCTTTAGGCTAATTAATTCCTGTATGTGCTTTTCAGAATCTGCCTGTAGAACACCTGTTAATGATTGCTGTGGGAAGCAGTCATGTTGAATCGTACCTGCTACCCATTTCAGCCGGTGTATTGTATCTTGCTGTGCCTGTGCATTCCAGTATGTTTTCTGTTTTTAAAATATAGAATACTTTCCCAGCTATAGTGTTCAGTACGATTGTGGGAGATGATGGAATTATTAAAAGCATACTGTGAACTCTGAAATGATACAGGTGCTTGGAGACACTGGCGATATGGTAATTAGGAGTACTTTACTGACAGTGTTTAAATTAGTCTTAATTTTCTGTACGGACACCTTTCATGTAAAATGGAAATCTAGAGCTACCAATGTTATGTAGTGTTACTTAATGCCTTGTGTTGACTACAGAAGTTCAGATCTTCACCTCATGTTTGCTCTTTGTTCTACTCAGGAGAAACAAATGAAGTACCAAATATACCCAGGCGTGGGAACACTTCCAAGGGCAGGTACCGGCACGTTTGTATTGTGGTCATACAAGCAGCAGCTGTGTATTGTACATGCAGCAAGTAACAACATAGGCAAGCCTACTTCGAACTCTGACTGCTCTGGATGTCCTACACTCAAACTAGCTAGCTTAAAGATGTCCCCTCAGATGGCCTAAGCAGATCTGCGCTGCATCCTGCAGACCTCGCTCTGTCTCTAGCATTTCCACTGCCCCGACTGATAGGTAGCCTGTTGGAGAACGCTGCCAGCCTGCTGATTTACATCGTCCCCATGTTGCTTCAAGTTACCGTGGAACACGCTTAGAATAAGCTGTACAATGGAATAAGCAGCTTATTTGTCAAGTCATACAAATATTTGGTCTCTTTTTATTCCGTGTAAAGCATTTTACAGAGTTGTAGGTAAGCAGATGCTCAGCTAGAGGAGATTCTTCTGCCCTCCCCTGCTGCCTCCAGTTACATGCATCTCCTTAACCTGGTTTGGATGGGGTAAGCAATCTCCTGCTGTAGTTCTCCTCTACTCCCTAAGTAGTAGGTTGCATGAAATAGAATATCTAAGCGCCTGTCGTGGACTGTTTTGCACACGTGGGTGCAAAAAGGCAGGTTAGTGGGAGGTACGCAGAACTGGTGACATACTGAGTTACTGAACAAATGTTGATTCCTTCAAGGCTGTAGAAGGCAACACATACGAATGTTAATTCCTGATGTTGATATGAATGCTCTCCTCTTTAAAGAAGCCTTGGGATGCCCTCAGCCATGTGGTTTTAATATAACAACACATGGCCCTTTTAATCTTCTTGATTAGGACAGTTAATTTCCAGAGCTGGAGAATATTTTGCTTGAGTTTCAGACGTGTCCTCCTTTCCTCACATTTTCATTTAAATAGTTTGTGTCTGTCTCACTAAGACCATTATAAATAATGTAGTCCTTGCTTTTGTGACTTTTCAACCCTCTGTAGAAGTTGCTACAAAGGAGACTTCTGTTCTGTCATTGGAAAATTTCTTACTGTCGTAGTAACTACACACGAGTAATGCAGCTATTGGTATTTTCAGATGCAGAAGGGTAAGTGACACAATTGGAAGAAAACGGATGCTTTTCACCACAATTTGGGGGATGACATATTTGGTAAGATGGTATTCAACTACTCATTTGTCTGGAAAGGAAGAGGAGAGTTTGTTTTCTCAAAACTGAAGAGATTTGATTGAGTCTTGGTCTGATCCACACCAAGTACTACACTAGATGCTGGAACCTAGAGTTTTTGCAGACAGAGGAGATATGAGATCAGTGGCATCTAGGACAATGCTGAGTATGTACTGCTGCTGGAGAGCAGATAGTATTGTAAACGAGGACCAGTGCAGAGCAGCATGGATGGCCCAAGCCAGCCCAAGGACATTGAGGTGGTTTTTTTGGCAAGGA
The DNA here is from genome assembly GCA_009806455.1 of Tetrax tetrax. NCBI lineage: Eukaryota > Metazoa > Chordata > Aves > Otidiformes > Otididae > Tetrax > Tetrax tetrax. The sequence goes on from WHYT01015429.1 coordinate 146,007, forward strand.
CAGAGGGGCATTAGCATGCTGGGCTGTATTTGCCTTGTGTCAGTCATACTGACTTCTTGATTTGAGCTCAGATTTAGTTCTAAATTTGCCTAGATTTAAAAACAATTCTCAGAACTGCTTGGCTGATTTTTTCATTCTAATATGGCTTTGTTACTCTTCTGTTCTGAAAGTGAACAAAACAGGTGTGGTTAAATTCAGATTGCTAGCTCACTTATTTGGGATTGTTCTTTTCATTGCAAGCCTGGGAAAAAAAAAAAAAGGTATGGTTGGAAACTGTTGTGAGCTGTCAGCTCAGATCGAGTATGGTCTGTGCAGCTCAGTGCAGCACGCAGCGTTTACCGCAGACAAAAGAGAAGGAAGTATTGTTAATTCTTGCTGCACCATTTTCTATGAAACCTGAAGAGAATGATGGGAGGATTTTGATTTTGCTTCTGTGTTTGTAAAAGACATTTCATGTTTCCCAGGGTGTTGTTCACAACAAGCCAGGTGTCAGCAGAACCCAGACCAGAACTCCATCCTGCTTTCCCCAATACCTTGTGCAGCACTAGGAGCCTGGCAGGAAAACCTCAGCCATCCATCCTCATCCCCTCCTATTTTGCCACTGTTTCCCCTGAACAGCAACCCAACATAGTCCTGCCCCACGCTGGTCTCGGCTGCGGGCTTTTCAGTCAGCGCTGATAATTAGACTTTGAAATCAGCCATCTGCTTGCTGGCCCGCCGTGGTCCGCGGGCTTGGCACCGCGCTGCGGAGGCTAGCGACAGGTCTGTGGCAGGAGGGGCCTGACAGTGACACAGCAGCTGCTCGCCGAGATACCAAGCGCTCTTGCGATTGAGCACCTACGTGCTGGGGGTTTTAAAATGTCACTGGCCAGGAGAAGCAAACAGCGCTCCGGTAAACAGCGTTTTCTGAAGTGCTGGAGAGTAAAGGGAAGGGAACTATCTGCGCTAATGAAGGGAAGGCAGAGTGGGAGGGTAGGGAGGGCTGAATTCAGTAATGAATTCATGTTTTCATCATGCTTTTGAGCATCCAAGCAGGGAAGGGAAGGCATGCTTTGCCCAAGTTAATTCTGGCTGATTATAAATGGAGGACAGCGGGGGAAAAACCTGCCTCTTAGATGTTGTTTGTTCTGTGGTTTTGGTATCATACAGATCAGCAATACGTGAAGCTGTATTTACAGTGGGATAGATAGCTCAAATTAACACCTTCTTAGAGCTTTAAAAGTTCTATGCGTCTATATCAGGCTCTGTACTGTGATTGAGAGACCTGCTTACCCCTGGAGTCATTTCCAGGTCTTCCTTTTGTTTCTTCTCTCACCCCATCATTTGACTGGAAATCCCTTCCTTACTGCAGGCTCCGTTCTGGTGTGACTGACACTGGAGTGCAAAAGCTTCATCATCATTATTGTTACTCAAGCCCCAGTCTAGTCCAGTTCTTATCAGTGAACAAATAGGCTGTTTTTTTCCTCTTTCTCCTGTTGTGCAGCAAGCATCTTGTATGAACAGAGAGGGATAAATGTTTGGTTTCTTTTCTTTCCAGAAGTGAGTGGAAGCTTAGCTCGAATCAGTCTCTTTCCGCCCGGCTAGATCCAACAGCAGGATAGCTGCAATTTTTGTGTTATTAGGCAGGAAACTTCTTACTTATAAGGGTAATCCTGTGAATTCCATCTCTGTGGGCTGGCTGGCTTCAAGGACATCCCGGAGGGTGTAATGGCCTCATTCTGGACCTAGGAAGAAATGGAAGTCTTTCCATCCACTTAATGGACAGAAGCTTAAATCCTAGTATTCAGAGGCTGATTCTACTTACTTTTCTAGTGATGAGGTGAAATTGTCAACAATTGCAAAAAGAAGGCTAGGTGCCCACCTCTCCCTTCACAAAAAGGAGGCAGAAGTGTTGGTGTTTTAATTACTTGGGAGGTACTGCCTACTGCCAGTTCTGCAGCGATGAAAGCTGTGAAGACACCCGTGTTGAAAAGCAGATGCAGCAGTGGCTGCCATATGCAGTGTGGGGATGGGCAAGTGACAGTCCACCGATTTAATTACAGCTGGGGTCCCATATCCCAAGCAGCAGCTTGCCTTTCTGCCTTCCAAGCTGGATGAGATGACGATGGTAGGAAAAGAGGAGAGGGACTTGGGAATAAGCAAAGGATAACAGGGCAGAGAAAAAAAATGAAGGGCTATCAGTGCAAACCACATCAGATTAACAAACTTTAATTACATTTAATTTTAATCCTTAACATTTATCTAAAAGGTGATTGAGGGAAGGTTTATTAGGATTCTGTGTCCCTATAGCCCTTCTTCGAAAGAACACTGAACAAGATGATTGCTTGCATCTCTAATTAGAAGTTTTTCCCCTCTTGATCACCTAAAGTCAAATTCATTTACTCTGCTTGAAACAAGGATTTAATTTGATTTTTTTTCTTTTCCATCAAAAGATGTGTCTCAAACTTGATACAGAACCGCAGCCTGCTAATCAAGACAGAACCCATTACCAGCCCAGTTTTATGAATATTCACATCAGAGGGCAGCACCAACCTCGTTAGGAAGGGTGTTGCAATCATTATTAAACTGTTGGAGTCCGTTATGATTCAGAGTGCTGTAATGATGACTGATACCCACTGAGGACAGCTGAAAAGAATACAGGAGCATAATGACCTCGCGTTTGTTTTTTTTTTTTTCATAAGCCTATGGAGTTTTAAAGGCTTTCAACTTATATAGTTTGTGTTCTTTTCATCAAGCGTGTGAAAGTGGTCTTAATATCCCTGATGCTCTTGCACAAGTGGTGTGAAGAGAAACACCAGAGCAATTAGGGAACCTGGAGGTTGTGTTTGGGTGCTGTGGTATGTCAGTAATACTATTAGTTCTTTCAGATCTTAGTTCTCCATTAATGAGTTGTTTCTTGTCAGTTAAACTAAAAGCTCAACATTTATAAGCCCCTTCTGTTCCTTCCTTGTAAAGTGAGAAGACGATACTGCTGTTAGACTTAAGTTTGATAATTTGGGCAGCAAGCATGCTGTAGTTAATGGACCGTCAGCGCTGTCAGCATAAGCCCTTTCTCCACTCTCCTTTTCCTTTCCTGCTCTGAGAATAAAATTCACTTGAGGTTAAATGTTAGTACAAACAATTTGCTACCCATGTCTTGGTTTCTTCGGATCCCTGCTTTATTCGGGCACAGTGAAAGGAGGTTAGCCTGAGCTCTCCAACTCACAATCCCAACCCTGCCTTGGTTATGTTTACATACATTAATTTTGTATAAATTAGCAGAATATTGGTGGTGGGGTTTTTTGACATTTACAATAATCTGGAGGATGTCTGTAGCTGTTAGTATACTTTCTGAGCTCAGAAAGAGGTTTCTGATCTCAGCCTTCACGTAATGACGAAGTAATTACACCTGACTGCATAAATTTGTATGATTCTTGCAATCTGCAGTACCTGAGAGAGAAGTCTACTGGTTTTTTTTGTGTCCTCAGGATGATTTACTATCTTCTTTTAATGATCCTCTGTTCTCCATCTTTCAACCCAGAAAGCTCTCTTTGGAGTCCTTTGGGACAGGTACTGAAAAAGTTGTGGAGGCTGCGTGTGCCGCCTTTTTCCCCTGCAGTTGGGACTGTAACCTGGCTGGTTCTTATAGCACTGTAGTCTCAGTGCATCTGTTTTAACATGTTTTTAATTGACGTTTCTTGCTACAGTGTTCTTTTCGTAAACTTGCAAGAGACTGTTAATGCAACTAGTAAGGCTAATTGTAAGTTATTGTGTGATAATGATGCTATGAAAAGGAAGCATTATGGGAAACTAATTCTAAATTTCAAGCAGGGACAGCTATGTGCCACCAAAGACCATCTCTTTCTTTGTTGTTCTTCCAACTTGGGTTCTGCACTAACTTGTGTGAGATCTCTCTAACTTCTTGAGACTTCTCACGTCCTCAGCTGCCATCTTGTGAAACATGAGTGAACATACCCTAGTTGGTTGAAGCACAGTTGTTATAGTTGTTCACAGCAAAGGATCTTTGTAGAATAGGAGAGGAAGGAGCTTCAACCAACTACAGTGTTAATTAAATCTAGTGAGGGGAGTGGAAATGTAAGGAGTGTTGTAATAAGCAGGGCAGAATCCGCCTTTGATTAATGATATTGCCAAGTGGATTAATTAGAAGATTAACTCAAATACTACCCAGAGGGGTCTGTGAAGAAGAGTGTCTAGCATTTCAACAAGAGAAACTGCAGTAGGCATCTTAACAAAGACTGGGACACATCTCCTTTACAGTGATTTGGCAGAAATACGAAGCTGTGAAGCAGCCTGCCTCTGGCAGTGGAGAGCATCTCCTAATTAGACTGTTTGCACAACACTTGTTGGCAGGAGAACATATCTTATTTAGGATCTTTGGGGATGCCTCTCAAGTAAACCTTTCCAAGATGAGTATTTAGACTAAGCCATTACATTTCTGTCGTGTCCTGATTCATCCCAGTTTCCAGATTTTATTGCTGGTAGCATCTACCACTTGTCCGGTAATGTTTGTCTGCAGCAAAGACTGTCTCTGTTCTGAGGTAAACGTGGGTCTTGTGGGAGGCAGATTTTGGGGGAGCCATCGCTGGATGACGAAATAATTGTCACCACTTCCCATGTGAAAGTGCATAGTTTGCTGAATGATGCAAGGTCACCTTCTCTGGTTGATATATTCCTTCATTATCTGTGGCAATAAGCAACAAGTGGGAAAATTGCAGCTCAGGTCTTCCATTTCTTTTAGAATTATAATTATAGTTTACTTCTAAAACAAGTGTAGAAGCTTCGTCAGAACTTGATTTGAGAAACGATCATTTCTTTAAACAGCGAGTTTCCCTTGCCCTGAATTACATTGCATGTGTCCTTTTAAACAGCTTTATTTCAAATAAGTCTATCTTAAATGATCTCCTGAGAGCATCTAAGAGGTTCCCTGCTGCACCAGCTCTTGCTCATTAATGCCTTTTGCTATTAATGAAGATATGTAAATACCAAGTTGTTTAGAAAAGGGCTTCACCTCCATTATTGCACACTAGGCCTTCTATTCTTGCAGATATTTGCTGATGTTAGTTAACAACGCCTGTTCCTAATGATCTTCTTGCCCTGCAAAATAACTTATGATGCATTGAGTGGAAAGGAGTGAGAGGCAATATATCAGCTCTGGAGGCGATATCCAGTGCATTGAGTGAAAACAGAGTTTACTGTTCCCGCAAGGCTTAAATTTGCAGGAGATGCTGAAGGCTTCCCGCCTGCATTGACTTTCAATAGTATTTTGAGTACTTGACTCTTACTTTCCTTTAAAAACCTGCACTTGGGTGATTTGTACAATCCTGAAATTGCTAGAGAAATTTTGTCCTTGTACACCTCTGAAACTTGAATTACTGGCTTTTTTTTTTTTTTGTCACTGTTAGTACAGCTGCCATTTATAGCAACTCATTTTGTTTGGCCATTGGCAGACCCATATAAACCCGTAGCCAGAAGAATGAGGAAAGGTAGAGGAAATGCCCCATCTTCTAAGAGCTGATAATTGTATACAAGACATGATAGAAGAGTCTTTCAAAGCAGGTGAATTAAAGCACTGACGCAGTAAGTATAAAGGCTAAAACAGTTTTGTTAACATCCCTTCAGCGTCCATCACAATTGGTCCTTCTTGCAGCTTGTCCGGTTTTCTCTTTGTTAGGCATCAGAGGATGACTAATATGCTGCTACTCAGAAAAATGGGGCTTTTATTGGCAGTAGTCATCTTGTGCAGCAATAATGCTATTTTTAAATTAAAACATGCATTTTACATGTAAAACTGTGCTGATCTCATTGTACCTTTTTGATTGTTTTCCACAGAAAGCACGGTAGGCTTATTCCTCCTCTGATAGTTGGGTTTAAATTATTGTTGCTCCACCGATATCTAACCTGATGCTTCCAGGAGCAGGAGATACTAAAATTATTATGAAAAACAGGTAGGATCTGTTCTGTGCTTATGAGGAATGGGTCACTTTAGGTATCCAAACATATGTAGCTTCGAGTTCAGCTTTCAGTGCCAAGCTTTGGCAGTTGTAGTTCAGATGTTTGTCATGATGCAGCAAGATGTTTGTCCCTACTTAGAGATGTACATTTAGCCAGGAATTTTCAAGGGGCTTGGTTATTTCTGAAAACTGCAGGGGTGATGGGAGTGAACTCTGCCTGTCCCCTTCAACTGATGGCGAGGATTATGTGACAGTTGGAATTTGGGGCCGTATGTCCCAGAAGAACAATCCCATGCATTGCCCGTCTTCTGTTTCCCCTACCAAACAAGTGAATCTTCCTTGGGATTTCAGAGGCAAAAGGTGTTCAGAAAGCAGACTCTAGAAATGGGCCGTGTTTCCCTTTGCTTCTCTCTATGAAGTGACCACATTGTTTCAGGTCATCTGCAAACCTGGTTGAGTAGGAGGAGGTTGGATTGTGGTATCCTCTCGTATTTATGGACTCTTCAAGTGATTTGTCAATGAAAAATTACTTTAGAAGAGGTACTGGCTTTTTGGTGTTGCTTTAGATTGAAACAGCGCTTTTTATACGTGCAACTTCAATGTAACTGTTGGAAAAATCTGATTTTGACATGTTCTTTTTGATAAACCTCTTAATATTCATTGTCTTGGGGGATAGGACACATTCCCTCCATATAATTAGCCTGTCTCATTTCAGACTTCACAAGAAAACAAAATGAGTACTTTTCCATCATATTGAAGTCGTCCTCTTGCTTCCAGCCCACACTCCAATTTCATGTCAGGCTTCCTCTGTGAAGCTCTGTTCTCAAAGAATAGAAAGGAAGTGCATAATGAATCTAGAACAGGTTTGTTTTAGAATGTCTTATGTTTTAATGCACAGCTGGATATACTGTTTTAGTACATGTGCATGCATATTTGTTTAATGTTTGTGTTACGTGTAACAGCCTCCTCTCAGTTGAGCAGTGTCTGAATCCTGTACGAGAGTGAAGATCTCTAAGGCACGGTGCAGAGAAAGCTTCAGCCAGCCAGGACTGAAGTAGGTTCCTGCCTGTGGAAAGGGGGAATGGCACACATTTTTGCCTACTTCTTACATGGATCTTTACGTGTGTCTCTGATATACATGGGTGGCAGCTATTCCTTCAGGATCTATAGGCACCTAAGTGTTCTCAGTTTAATGACCTGTTTTCAGTCACTTGGTTTTGCTTACATTGTTAGCCTTGGCATTAAATTCTTGGACTTCCTCTCCACCAAAGGTAAATATCTCTGAGAAATCTCAAGGAGAGTTCTCCAAGTACAAGAGGGGTGAATAAAATGTCTGAAGATAGCGTGCAGGGTTTGCCAGAGCTATGTAGTCTCAGTAAGAAGCTGAAATTTATCCATGGAAGCACCTCCATGACAAGAAGTGATTTTGCATCCTCCAGTGAAGACTGGCTTGATGCTTACAGTATGACTCCTTGAAGACCTTTTACCTGATTTGTTGTATGACCTCTGCAAGAAAAGGTGTCCGGCTCTGAAAAGATATGCAAAACAAATACTTCTAATTTGTAGTCTTTATAGGTCAGTAGAAAATGGACCCTCTGGACCTTGAGGTTATCTATAGAGTTTTCTTTCTAGCACTTCTTTCTACAGTATGAGCACACAATATAAAAAGAAGCCTGAGAATGCTGTTCTTTACATATTTTTATGCTCAAAGTTCAAGCAATAATGGCACTAGTGCTGTATACACAGCCTTGTTTCTTTTTCTTTATGTGAGTATGTTTGTGTATACTATAATCTAATTGCCTTATCACAAAGGGCCTCTCGGACACGTGTGCGCTTTTGTACAAGCCTTAGATCCCTTGGAGAGTAGCTTTTACACTCTTTTAATCTTGTCTCTTTTCTGCCCCTCTCACTATTGTTATGTTTTAGAATCTTTATAGATTTTTTTTTTCTGTCTGTGACTGATCTTGACATCAAATTCATTACATGCAGAAAGAGTAACATGTAGAGAGCAGGAATGAAGTGAATGTGATTCTTCAGAAGCACGAGTGTTTGCCCAAGTGGTTACAACTGTGTAGGGTTGGGGCTGCAGACCATAAGCACAAGTTGCACACTTCTTTTTCAAATAATAACCTTCCCTGCGTTGGGTAATTTCTAGAATTACAAGGGCTACAAAAAGGCACTTTTATCGGGAAAATAATGTTGCCAGAATACATACATTTGCTTCTAATCCTGGAAAGTGCCAACATATCTGGAATTTTAATAAAACACCATTTTTATATGTTTAAGAACTATTTTAGGGATGTTACTGGTTTTAAAATATAGCAGCTACAATTTCCCTTTGCTTTCAGGGCATGCACGGTTGGACTTAGAGTAATAAGGTGACCTGGTTTTATAGGCCATATGGAAAATAGTACCAATAAAACACCTCAGAACTCTTTAAAATAGCCTAAAATAGAGCAGCATGGTGGGTAGTATAAAATTTTTATTTCTATTCTGTTTGAGATGACCAGTATAATTTGTTTGCCACCTATTTAAATATTTTCATCACACCATGCTACCTTGTATTTGTTTGGTTCAAAACCTTTAGGAATTCCTGGCCTGAATGCAAGCACTGGATATTAAAGAGGGATTATAGGTGATGAATGGATTGAGAGCAGCCCTGCAGAGAAGGACTTGGGGGTATTGGTAGATGAAAAATTAAATATGAGCTGGCAACGTGCACCTGCAGCCCAGAGAGGCAATCATATCCCAGGCTGCATCAAAAGCGGCGTGGCCAGCAGGTTGAGGGAGGTGATTCGCCTCCTCTACTCTGCTAAGACCGCACCTGGAGCACTGCACAGGGCTTGAGCAACCTGATATGATTGAAGGTGTCCTTGCTCATAGCAGGAGGGGTAGATTAGATGATATTTGAAGGTTTCTTCCAGTCCAGACCATTCTGTGATTACACCTAGGACTCCACCATGCAATTGGTTAAGTATCTTCTCCTTTCACCAAAGGTGGAGCAGTGGGAGCTGGGCAGCTAGGACTCCTCTTCTTGGGAGCTGTGCTCTTTGGGAGGAAAATCTTTCAGAGACGTTGCATCCTGGTGAGATATCTACCTTTAGGGATTGTCTCATGGATTATTCTGTTTAGTTACATAGGAGTAATGCTTGAGTTGGGATAATGCAAGCAATGGTGACACAGTGCCCTTTTGGAGTAGTGTGAAATGACAAGAGAACGGACAGCTGTTTGATAGGTGTTTGACTGATGTGTACGAGAATAGCTAAAACTTCTCAGTCCCTCCAGCAAAGGGTAGGCCCTGACGATCATGTATTTTGTTCATGAAGAAGGGAACACCTGAAAGCAGCTCAAATCATGTTTAATATTGATGGTGAAGGAAAACCATGCCAGCGCCAAATGAAACCTAAAAGTCCACCAATTTTAAAAATAAAGCTAGCATTTCCTTATGAGATTTTTCATGCCTGTCTTTAACGGAGAGTGTAGGGGGTAGGTGGAAGGTGGCAGGTTTTAGCTGACATGTTGGCATCATTTAATAGGCTTGGCTGCAGCGAGAGAAAAGTTGAGCTGGCCAGGAACCTCTGTATGACTCTTTTGCATCAGTAAATGTGCGCAGATGTGCAGGTGGGAGGTTACAGCTCTGCTGTTAGCAAAGCTCCAAGTTGGGCTTGCATCTCCCAATTCAGACACTAAACTACTTTCCAGCAGTAGTGGGATTTCAAATTAGAATGAGTGTGTGAAAGGGACAAGTCACTAGGATTTTAGGCAACTGAATAGCTCAGCTTCACTTGTAGAGCTCTTCTACTGGGGCAGCCTGTCTAGTGGAGAGGCACTAGCAAGACTGTGCTGTGTAGGGCTAGAAAAGGATGTGTGAGACTGCTAAGGACACATCTGGTTTTGCTCTCTTTAACTTAAGTGTTGTGTGGAAAAGATGAATCTAAAGGGGCAGCTTACCTCAGTAAGACAAGTTATCTAAGGAACAGAGGGTTCATGTGAAAAAATCGTATTTACTGTGCCTGTTATCCTGAAAAGAAAGAGTGATAAAGGCAACTTTTCCCGCAAATCTTGAAGTCCCAACATTTTAGTCTAATATAATCAGATTAGCAAACATGGCTGCTCATACATTGACTAAAATAAGTGGGTATGAAGGGTGACAAATTGGATTAAAATGCAGAAATTTTTGAGTATAACTGATAACCTTATTGGTACATGTGCCCTTGCATTTCAGCAGATAACAGGGGAAGCCTAATTGTTATTCAGGCTGGGTATTTGCATGGGGAGAGGAAGGCTGACAGCTGGTTTGGGATTTTTTTAAAGGAATACACCAGGAAGATGCATGTTTACCAAGTGCCTATCTCTTTCTAGAGTATTTCATAGAAACCCAGCGTGCTACATCAAAGACAACTGGAGAGGTGGCTGGGAAAGATTGTCTACCTGGTAATACTGGCTTTTTATGACATTTAGCTGCAGCAGAAAACAGACCAGAGAGGAAACAGCCTAATGAGAGTATTCAGAGGTGTTGAAATAAAGATAATACTGTCTAGGTGGTGACATAAAAGACAACTTTGTCTCTAGAATGGTAATGAGCTTCCACCTTTTAGGCTCATGTCAGACTTTGAAGTAAACGGGAAGAAATACAGAGGAGAGTCAGTGGTGGCCAGAAGACAGGGCTGGAGAGACTGTAAAATGCTGGCAGAGCGTGCTACCAGCAAATGTTGGAAATGCACCCATCCTATCCCTTGCCATATATTGTGTAAAAAAAAAAAAAAAAAAAAAAAAAAAAAAAAAAAAAAAAGTAAAGCCATAGTTTTACCATCTGCAAACTGGCTGATATTCAGCCCCAGATGAGTGTACTCTAAGTAAAGATCTCAAAGAAACAGGCTACAGAAAGCCTTTTATCAACACCCCCGGCAGACCTTTCCCAGCACCCTTGCAGTGGATCCGTGAGCACCATCGCACGCTCTGTGATGTCTGTAGCTGTCTGCAGGCACGCTGGGTCCTGGCGCCTGCTGAGAGTTCTGCCAGCAGCAGGGCAGGCTTGGTCCTCCCGTGAGATCCTGCCCATCTGACCTCTGCTGCCTTGAAGATCCTGGATGACAGCTTGCCACCTTGCAGTGCTTCACGTGCAGCCTTCTGTGACTCTCTCTTGCAGCCATCTTTTGGACGTGCCATTCTAGATAGTAAGTTTTGTAGAAGCTCTGGTTGATTCATAGCACACAATTGCTTGGAAGCTGTGGAAAATACCCTCTTTTGCTTAGCAGAATAAAACCTGATAGCTTGACCTAGAAATTCAAAGAAAAGAGGCAAAAGGAAAAGGGGAGTTAATGGATTAACTCCACAGAGTAGCTGAGATAAAGGCTCCGTATTTCATTCCGCTGCTGTTTCAACAAAGTGAGGGTTTTCTGTAAGTGTGTGCTTTAACCCACGTGGATGGATCTCTGCTGGTCCATGACCCAGGAGGGCAAAAAACTTTCAACTCTACCAAAGGAGTGCACAGGTCCTTTTTCTTCCCTTACAAATACATTTTAAAAATACAGTTCTGTTTTATTTAGTTGGGATAATGAAATGCAGAAGATGAGAGGTTAAGAAGACAGAGGTAAACAACAGAGGGTAAATGTTTTCTGGTTAGTGTAACGGAGAATGTACTTAGAAGAGATGTTGCACGTGGCAGTGGCTACAAGGGGAGATGCTGCCGCACAATAGAGCGGAAGGAGCAATTCAATGATCAAATCTTTCTGATATCTTTTAAAAATAAAATGTACAATTATTACTTGGCTTCTGAAAGTACTTCAGGCTTCTCTGTATTTTGTGGGGGGCTTGTGGTTGGGTCAGCAGGGGTCTAATCCCTGTATTAATATGAAGGATTCTTAAAAAAAAAAAATAAAAAAAATCAGTATTTACTGACTTGCAGGTGGCAAAGGTCTGCAAATTTCCTCCAGACAAGCCTGTTTCCTATTAAGAAGATGCTGATCATTGACATTTAACATCTGTGCCCAATAGAGAGCACACAGTTCTCCGAGGGAACTTAGATTTGGGAAGGAGGCAAGGACCTAAAATCATTTGTGCTCCACTGAGACATTCATATTTACTGATGTCTGAGATGCTTAAAGGGGTTGCCTGATAAATTATTCTACTGTCTCGCTTGACTCGGCCGCTGAACATTGGAAAGATAGCATTTTGTCGTTAAATGAAAAATAGAGGGACAAGATGATGTCTGTCTCCCTGGTCTGCCTGTGTGATGGCTTTGCTGGCACCATCCATCTTGCAAAGCAGTACACTTGTTTCTGACCTGAGAAATAAACCCTGTGTCACAGACTGTACCTTGCTCCTGTCCAGCTGTAAAACAATCATTAAAAGAGCTCTGACCTTTCAGTTCCTTTCTTTATGTAGTTTCTGGTGTGGTCTAATGACAGTAAAGTAACAGCCGTGGAGTCAGTAGCTCCCCAAATGATTTTCTTCCCTTCATTGAGAAACACTGCTCCTCTGCCAAGAAACTCATGGCACAGATTGCAATAGACTTTACATACAATTCTGTATTTCTTAGCAATTCAGCAGTTTCTCTTTGCTGCTGTTTTGACACATTCAGATCCATGGGATACAGTTATTTTTATTCTTTTTTTTTTTTTTTTTTTTCCTTCTACTTCCAGAATTTAAAAACTGTAATTTGATTATTTTGTAACTTACGGACTTTGAAAATACTTTTTTTTTTTTTGTTTTGAGAACCTCTTTATTTAAACCCATATAATTTTAATCTCTTCAAGTCGAAGGGCAGTTCAGGTACGTGCTCTTTCTTTGCATTTGGACAGTATTTGAGGTGCAGATCTGCCATTTATCAGAGAACTGAGATGTGGCACTCCAGCTGCCTGGCCTTGCAGGCAATACTGATTACCCAGACACTCAGATGTTGTAACTTCCTTGCCTCCCTCATCAAGCGTCTCAGTGAGGGGTGTCCAGGATCATCTTCCACTGATGGTTTCTTGTCTGAATCAGGGAGGGAGTCTGGCTGTCATCTGGAGTGGGTGTCCTTACATTTGTCAATGGCCAATTAACAGAAGGTTTTAAAATGTCAATAATCTTCCATTTGCAGAAATGCACATTAGGTGGAGCGCTCCATTGTCATCCAGAATAACTGGTCTGCACAGCTAAGCAGATCACCTAGTAAAGGATGATCATAGGAGGAATCCAGACAGGAGAAGTGCCACCTGAAACAGGGTACCAACAAGTCATACATTCAGAAATGGAGATTTTAGCCTGACAGATGTACAGGGATGATCTTCAGTACTGGGGATGATTCCTTATCTGTACATTGGCACATTTTCCAAATCATGGCATAGCTTAAGCTGGGACTTTTCTTGTGCTGCAGCATGTTGTTCTACACTTGACAAGCAGAATATAAAACCTCAGAATGTTAGAGTATAGACACGGAGAAATTAAATAATATGTTTATAATCTTATCCCATGTCATAATACCCAGTGTCTATATTGCACGCTCTGAGACAGACTTACAACTGAAGACTAAATTTTGCACTTCAGTTGGCTGATGATGCACGCTTCTTGATCCTGAAGTAAGAGCGGAGGCTTGAGGCAAAAGATGTCGGTTTTGTAATAGTAATTAAAATATATACACACCTAAAAATTGCAGTTACACATTTGAGACCTTCACTTTCTGGTCTGTGGAGAGGGCAGTCTTATCGCTCTGGAAAAGAAATGAGATTCAGGAATGTTAGACCCCAGACATGGGTGGAAATGAAATCTGTTATTAGCTTTTGCACCCCGATTCTCAGGTTGCCGTAATAATGAGATTACAAAATTGCAAATCCTAATGTATATTAAGAAATAAGAATGCATATAATTCATGTTTTTGTTCTTAATGATCACACACTGAAGCTGGTTTTTTATTTATGCTCCAGATGAGATTCTCCTCTCATCACTTAACTCTGGGAGCTTAAGCTGTATACATAATGCTAATATTGCAAGCTTTGTGACAAAATCCAAAATACTGGCGACGTTATGGGTAGAAGATTAAGTTGCTTCAGATTATAAACGTAATCAATTTGCAAGACCTGTGGTGGCTTTCAAGTAATCTTTTGTTGTTCTGGTTTTTGAAGAAGGTGTGTGAAAATGAACTGAGAGCAAACAGCACGTAGAATGGCACAGGAGGGAGTTCTTCATTACTGTTGTATTTATCATTTAGCACAACCCCGATCTCTGCCAGACTTAAATGGCAAGCTCGTTGTTAATTGCAAAGTTCAAAGTGTTCTTTAATCTGTCCCTTATTTTGTTCCCTCGTAAACAGCATTATGGCTTTCAGTGCGCGATTCCAGGCTTTTAACCACTACTATCGGGTTGTCCTTGATAGGTGGGAAAATCCATCTTGCTAAAGGAGCCATGATTCAAGAGGTCAGAGTATTGTCTGTCTCTGGAAACAAGGCCCATAAAGTACTGCTTAACCAAGGGGTCTGTTTGCAATGTGGAGCCTCAACATATATCTGATAAGTGCCTGGATGTCAGAGATGAAGAAAAAAATGAAAATAAAGAAAACAAATACCCCGTACTACTAAATGCTTACCAGTACACCAAGGAGAAGAAAGAAATCTGTAAAAGGAGCCACTTTTTATTGAGGGGTTTTCTTAACAAGGATTATTCCTTATTTTTTGAAATGTGCTCATGGTGTTTTCGCTTTCTAGCTAAATGGAAAGAGGGACATTTTGTGAGAGGCTCTTGTGCTCATCCCTTTGTCCCCTACAGCTTTCCTGCTAATAAGCTGCACAGATCCCAGAAGCAGTTTTCTCTGTGGCTGTGGCAGGTCTGTTAGTAGATTAAATGATCAAGGTGGATTTATGAAGGGATTTAGTGTGTTTGGAGCTTGTGAGAGATTTTGAGTTTAAAACCCACTAAGGTTGATTATTCCCAGAAGACATAAAGGTTTGCCAAAAGTGAGGGATATTTCCCTTTCTAAACCACCTGTCTTGATCCCTCAAAATCTAATATGGGTGAAAGAGAAAGGTAATAATGACCTTTTCAATCTTGAAAATGCAATCAGGTTGGCTAGCTTTGGTGATAATTCAGCAATTCTGTCTAGGAAGTGGGTCTAGAGCCCCGACTCCATGTAGACCTATGGATGTTTGGCTGGATTCCAGTCTAAATTGTATTCAGATTGGTAAACTATAAATAAAAATTTCCATTGCTAATATGCTGAGCTGGCCAGCTCCCTTTTATTATATTATTTAGTGGCATGCTGCCCTATTGACCAAGTCCATGTCAAACTTGAATGAAAGCTCACAAAAGATGTTACGTCACCCCCTTCTTAGAAGCCACTGGAGTTTCATAATGCCCATCTGTCTTTCAACCAATATTTTTACTCTTCCACACAGACATTCACAAGTGTATAATCTCTTTCTCATTGTACTAAAAAAAATTATTGAAGTAGTTTTAATGATTTTCTGCTTCATGTTGTCTATATTAGATATGCAATTTCTATGTGGGGATCATAGGACTGAAGCTGTGTTGTCTTCTTTGTGGAATAGTATAGGTTACTATTGTTGGGAGCCATTTTGTGAATGCATTTTTTTTTGTGAACTTTGGTTTATTTTTTGTTAATACACAATACCAAAAGGCAAAGGTAGCTTCTCAGCAATAGATAATTCTCCTAACTTTTAAGGGCACGGGGATAATACTGAGTACAGTTGTTGTGCTGCTCTGGCTGATGCTGTACCTTTAGCAGTGGTGGTTCAGTTCCCTGCTGCCCATCACCGCACCTCCTGAAGGCAGGAGAACCAAATAAACCTGTGTATTCTAGACTTGCCACCACTCAAGATGAATGTCAGCCTCAGAAGACCTGTGATCAAATAACTGATTTAATTCAATACTAGGGATGCTTATTCATTCCCATCAAAGGTTGTCCATTCTGCCTTTATGTGAGCAGCCACAATCAGCAGCATAAAAGCCTGTTTAACAAAGACAATGATAGGAAAGTAAGATTCCCCTGATGGTGTGTCTGTAGCAGGGTCAGATGTACTGGAAGGCAAAGGGGGGCTGAAGAGATCTTCTCAGCCTCTGAGAGATGCAATGGCGTTAATTTAGTCTGTTATTATGTATGATGTACCACTCTGCAAGCAGATGCAGGTAGAGCCACTGCTGAAAACAGTTGCTAGTAAAGCACTCATCATTTTTTTTTCACGTGTAAATTATATTTGTGAATGGCCTTAATTTCCCTTGTCGGTGTGACCTGGCCCGTGTTCCAAGGTCTCGGCTCCTAGGGCCGTTTAAGACCACCTTCCTCAGAGCCTTTGTGTTGTAGGAGTCCCAGGAAATGGAAAAGCTGTTCCAGCCATTTATCTTTCTGCTGTGTCAGCAGCTCCTCGTATCCCTGCCCCTCACCGCTTTTGTGCTGCCCACTTGCATGGGGGAACGCAGCAGGAACCAGGGAAAGGCAAGCGACCGGGTTGCAGCAGGAAACTGCAGAACATGAGGCAGTACTTTTGATGGAGCTAAACAGCCCTTTCCACAAAAGAATTGCTGACTTAGGTGGACTCTTTATTAAGTGAGTGACAGTTAAAGAGCCTGTGGGATGATATGGAGTTCTCAGGAATAACGTTTGGGCTCTGCAGAAGATTGGACATGGGACAGACTGTTTTGCTGCTTTTAGGTTGTCTTTATGTGGATCAGGCCTATGTATTTTTTTCCTAATCCTGAGATTCTACAGAAGATCATTCATCTCATTTATGTATATAGCTGACTTCTACTTGGATTAATTGTACTTTGAGGAGAGGGCTGAACTGTTACCCTCTGGAGGTCCCGTCCAACCTGAATGATTCTCTAGTTCCATGGTTTTGGGTTCCTACCTTGCCTCAGCAACTCTGCGGCATCGACTCGCTTGTGCGACTCACGTGGAGTGTGTTGGAAACACCATCTTTATGAAATAAGTCATAAGGTGTTTGGTTTCTTAGCATTTTCAGGGCAGTGACCATTTCCAAAATGACGTCGATTTATCTTTCATGCGCAAAGTCTCCTTTGCCTGCGACTTCATAAAGCTTTGTGATGATTATTTCTGTGCTTGGAAGTTACAGTCTTAACAGTCCGTTAGGCCAACACTAGCTTTGCTCTTGCATAATTTTTGTGGTGCTGCTTGTTGGTTTGTTTGAAAGAAAATTTCTGAAAGTGACTTCCACATTATGATGAAATGTAATTGTTCTCAAAAGCACAGATTATAATGTGGAAAAGAAACCAATTCCTGAAAATGCTTTTGGTTGAAAGCATTACGCTGTGTGTAATCTTGTCTCGATTTACATAAGGTCGCTGTTCTGTCAGCAGATGCCGCAGTACCTTGTCATAAACTCAGGAGATGATGTAGTTTATATGAAATGGAACAGATTTTATTTGTTGTTGTTGCTGGGTTTGGGGCTTTTGCGTTTTTGTTTGTGGCTTTGTTTGTTTTAAGTAAGCACATCATACAGACAGACGGCAAACTGGGTTTACAGTGTTCCCTTATTAAGGACAGCTATGCTGCCGTCTGTTCTCGGCTTTTGTGTTAAATACACTGACAACTGCGAAGTAGGTTCCCTGTTTTCAGGAGGTGAAGCTTGGCTGTGGGCTGCACTAGAACGGTCCTGGTTAGGGCTACCATGTAGGTATGTAGTTGTATGTACAGAGTTCTGTATGTGCGTAGCTGTTTGTAACCAAAACAGTTCTCATACAAGGAAAGATTTGCTGATACAGCTGCTTTCAGAAGGAGCCCGAAGAATTCCTGCTTGCTGTGATAAAGTAATTCCTAAACTTCACTGAGTATTTTAGCTGTGATTTGACTCTGGTAAGATAATGTCTCCAATCAGCTTTGCCTCTGACAGAAGTAATTTCTGCCCCCAGCCATTCGTTCCATCTTTTGTCAGTGTAAGCATTTGTGCAGCTTTATGGTAAATCAGACTGGGGAGCTGACATGGGTTTTCCGGCCAGGACAGCCCAAGGATGATAAGAAGAGGCAGTAGGGAGGATAGGACTCCTTTGAGTAGCAGTGTCAGCTTATGGCAGCCTTACCCATTAGCGATACCCGCAGCTGGAGGCTCTGGGAATTTTCAGAAAGGAAGCATCAGTCATTTCCTGAAACAAAGGTTTGCAAACCAGTATAGACTCCAGGTGGTGTATAGCATGAGAAAACTTACCCAAATCCAAGGAACCGGTTTCTGCTTGATAATACTCTGTATGGATTAAGTGCGTGTTTGACCTTTTAAATTATCCTGTGACTGTTTGCCTTTGCAGTGTGTGTGCACCTGCTTCAACACCAACAGATTATAAACGTAACTCATCTCAGACTCCTTGGTTCTTCTCTGAATCATATCATCCATGGGCATGACTCAGCTGTAATTCCATTGGTTGGTGAAGAATATCAAGCTGTTTAGTCGGAGAGAGTCTCCAGGTTCACTAGTCAGCTGCCAGGTAACCAGTCTGGAAGAAACTGAGAAGCCATGTCCTGGCAAGTGCTTATTAATGAGAGTAATGATTATGTTCAAGAGGATAAAATGTATATAAAAGGACAGAGAGAGATCTCTGCTTTAGTTGTAAAGATGTTGGATTGCAGCTGGAAGTAAGTGATAAGGAACATAGCAGAGCTGGAAATGAGCAGTGACCATCTTGCCTTCTTTCAAGTGTTTTGTGCCCTCTTGGGACATCAAGGAGTTTTCTGGTTTGTAAAGGCCAGTAAATGGTGGATTACTGAACAGAAAGGAGCTGTAAATCCTTCCAAAAACATACTTTGCATTTTTATTAAGTAAAAAGTCCCCTTCAGTGATGTATGATCAAATGTTTTTGTATTTCCTATCAACTAAGCTCATTGATACAATGGCTCACTGTGCAGAAAAGCTTTTCTTCTGCGTTTCCTTGCTTTGTCTTAGTCTGTATTAGATAAAAACCAGATCCTTCTTACAGACTACAGTGACCTTCAGGGCTAATAAGTGAGGTAAGTTTTTAAGCAGAAATAAGTGTGTCATTTTGTTATCCTCTGCCCTTTTTCTGCAGCGAATCTAGATGCTGTCTAATGCTCTCCACCAGTATAGCATGGAGCATTTGTGTATTCAGTGCTTTTGAATTGAGGAAAGCCACAGAAAGCCAGATTAACTTCATTCAGTGTGAGCTGTCAATACGGTCATGAACATGGTCACCAAAAATAGTGAGTGTAGCAGAAATAGGTAGCAGCCATAGAGGACCACCAGTGCCTTCACAACAGCTCTTCACGCTATCAATTTAGTTTGAGCTGAGCAGATAAACTGGACTGGAATTGCAGTGCTGCCAGGGAAACCTGAAGTAGAATCCATGGAGAAGTGGCCCTGACCAGCTCTGGGACTGTGCTGACCTGCCTTTACTCTTCCTTACTGTGAATGGTTTTGAGAACCTTACCCATTTTTTAAGGGAAATAATGTAACCAGCTGGAGAGCAATCAGGCTGGATTCAGGCTTTTCCTTACATGGTTGCTTTAACAAAATTTGTATGTTTATTAATCAAATTACAAATGTAATCAATTTTATTGAATGACTTCAATTGGAATTAAGACAGTCTTGTGGAGAAAATACATGGAACTAATGAACCTGATTTTTTTTAAGCATCTGGAGTTGAGGTAATCTTCAGTTTCAGTGCACAGAACAAAAATAATTTGAGTTAAATTCTCTGTTTTCTAGACTGTACCTTTAAAATTCTTAGCAGCTGGTAAAAGAAAAAAAAATACTTCATTGCCTTATCTTTCCTTTTGCTTTCTCTGCTTTAGCTGAATTTGGGAGGGTGAGGGTTGTTTCAGTGGCAAGTGATTAGCTTGTCCCTGTGCTTTTTTTAATCATCACTTGCCTGTCATTTTCAATCCTCTACCCTAATTCTTTTCTATAGAACATCTCATATGCATTTCTTCTATCATCTGGGCATCCTCTGCCTCTCATCTTTGTTTACCAATTCCTTTGCTTTTCTTTCAGCTGTGCTTATTATTAGCCTGTGCTGACTGGAGTCATAAGTATGCATGTTGCTTAGTTTTCCATGGCTTAGAGAGACTTGGCTAGCACCTTATTAAATAAGTCTATGACTATTCCTTGCAGACGAGCTACATGCTAACTTTTAGAAAGGGTCTCTATGCTCAACTGGTACAATCATCATCACCAGACTGAAGGAATCTGCTTTGTAACATGTCACCATAGCTCCTTAGTTTGCTTTGTATTAACTGAGTAGTTTTATCTCCATCTGTGGATTTGCTGACTGACGTCCTAGAAAATGTCTCTGCTGTCTCTGATTTTTTTTTTTTTTTCTTCTTCTGAGTGTATTGGGATACACAAGAGATTCGGTGTGTGATAGGGTTATGTTAGTGATTGGATGCTATAATTACCTGTATAAAACTGAGCTGCTCTTTAAACTGAATCACTGCACTCAAGTGTTTTTTGCTGTGACAAAAAGCTGTGTATCTGGGCCTGCTGCTTTTTTTTTTTTTTTTTTTTT
>WHYT01015429.1:177920-288364 GCA_009806455.1 Tetrax tetrax
CTTTTTTTTTTTTTTTTGTACTTTATTTTCATATGCTGCAGCCTTTTATTTCTTTCTTTTGTAGTAAATAGCTGTACCTCCAAAATGCCACTTTTAGTGCACAATGCCTATGACTAGAATTGAAAGAAGGAAAACTGAAGATTTGCAAAATAAAGCCCAGCACTGGCAACATCAGCAGATCAATGGTCTGCCCTGCTCCTCCCCTTCCTACTTCTTCTAACCCAGCCTTGTACCTTCCTTCAAAACCTGACTTTGGTTAAGTCATTATCTGTAGTATTAATAAAATCAGCGGTGGATGCTCAGTGCTACCTGGAAGGAGTGGTAGGTCTGTTGAGAGAAGTGCTGGCTGTTGGCCTCTGTCCTCTGTACTTTGAAGTAGCCAGTGCAGAATACCCTCTGGTGAAAGCCAGCACGTTCTATGGCCCATTGATGGATGTAAGTGTCAGCGCATCTGCTTATTATCCAGATAAAATTGTGATAGGAAATGTGACTTGAAGGCAGAGGAGAAAGCTTTGTGTGAGACCAGAGAGACTGTGCTACATGGCATGGAAGCTGGTTCTCCTTGCCAGCTCACCACCATGTTGCTATGAGGTGCATCCAGTTTCAGTAGCATATATGGTGTCGGTGATGATGACACTCATCTCTGATGAGCAGACTAGAGTAATCACTGGAAAGAGAGTAAGAAAATGTTATTTGGAAGGGAGAGATAAAAGGTAAAGGAGAGGATCACAACTTAGCTTCATGATTCAGTAGAAATGTAGCATCAAGCAGACAGGATCCTTCACTGGGTGCCATAGATTATTTAACACTTTTACTTTGCTCTGTTGAGGTTAACTAGAACCTACTGAGGAGAGTTGATCTAGCATTTCATTGAGGTTGGTAGCATATGATACTTTCTTTTCAGTCTCAGGAAGTCTCCAGAAGGTTATAAGACACAAGAAGATACTTTATTTTGCTGAACTTCCACTAGTCTGAGATTATAGGAACTCCTGCCATAGGCAGGGTCTCATTTTCCTTAACACAGTTAAGATATCTTCCTCTTCTCCTTCCTTCTGCTAAGGTTTGAAAGAAAAAGATGAACTACAGTGAGGGGTGTTGCATTCAAGAAAGCTTGTTATTAAAATATGTTGTGCTATATCCAGCACCTCGGATATATGTTGTGCTATATCCAGCACCTCCAGTTGTTTGGAGGCACTGGAGCCGTGCGAGGTAGCCCGACCAGCTCGCGTGATAACCAGTGCTACCAAGAAAGAGACGCATGGTAGTAGTGGGTGACTCCCTCCTGAGGGGTACGGGGGCACCCATCTGCTGACCCGATCCGCTCTCTAGGGAGGCGTGCTGTTTCCAAGGGGCTCGTATCAAGGATGTCGCCGAGAGAATCCGCATACGGCCCACAGACTATTATCCACTGCTGGTGTTTCATGTGGGGGCCAGTGACACAGCTGGCAGCAGCCTGAGAAACATCAAAAGGGATTTCAGGGTTCTACAGTCAAAGACTCTGGGGCACAGGTGGTATTCTCCTCAATCCTCCTGGTCAAAGGGCAGGGGCCTGAAAGGGCCAGACGTATCTGGCAAGTCAACTCGTGGCTCAGGGAGTGGTGTTACAGCCAGGGCTTTGGGTATCTCGACCACGGGGCATGCTTTGAAAAGCCCGGGCTGCTAGGGGCGGATGGTGTGGACCTCACTGAGAAGGGGAAGAGTGTGTTTGGTCAAAGACTTGCCAGACTCATCCGGAGGGCTTTAAACTAGTGTTGCTAGGGGAGGGGGAGCACAGTTCAGCCCACGGCTGTCAGCATGGCGCCAGTGCCAGCACCGAAGGTCCAGAAGTCAGGGAAGGATCTTGGGTAGGTGCAAATGAACTTAAACTGTGGTACAAAAGAACTCCTGTTGCTCGAGCCAGCAAGTTGCCTTTGCTCAGGGCCCAGCTGAAGTGTCTCTATACCAACGCACGCAGCATGGGAAATAAACAGGAAGAACTGGAGATGCGTGCACGCGAGCAGGGCTACGACCTTGTTGGCATCACGGGGATGTGGTGGGACGACTCGTACGACTGGAGCGTCAACAAGGAGGGGTACAGGCTTCTTAGAAAGGACAGGAGGGGAAGACGAGGAGGGGGTGTTGCTCTCTATGTCAGCAACCAGCTGGAGTGTGTGGAGCTCCGCCTGGGGATGGGGGAGGAGCTGACAGAGAGCTTATGGGTCAGGATCAGAGGACAGGGACGGACGGGGGATGTTACGGTAGGGGTCTGTCACAGGCCGCCTGGCCAGGAGGACAGAGCGGACGAGGCGCTCTATAGCCAGATAGGAGCAGCCTCACGGCGGTCACCAGCCCTGGTCCTCATGGGGGACTTCAACCACCCCGACATCTGTTGGAGAGACAACACAGCAGGGCACAGGCAGTCCAGGAGGTTCCTGGAATGCGTGGACGATAACTTCCTCCTGCAGGCGATAGAGGAGCCGACAAGGAGGGGTGCCATGCTGGACCTTGTGCTCACCAACAGGGAGGGGCTGGTGGGGGACGTGAAACTGAAGGACAGCCTTGGCTGCAGTGACCATGACGCAGTGGAGTTCAAGATCCAGGGGGAGTGAGGAAACTACACAGCAAGCTCACTGCTCTAGATTTCAGGAAGGCGGACTTCGGCCTCTTCAGGAATCTCATGGGCAAAGTGCTGTGGGAGGCGCCCTGGAGGGAAGAGGGGCCCAGGAAAGTTGGTCCACATTCAAGGAGCACCTCCCCCAAGCTTAGCAGAGGTGCATCCCGATGAAGAACAAGTCAGGCAAAAAGGCCGGGAGGCCCATGTGGATGACCAAGGAGCTCCTGGACCAACTGAAAGTGAAGAGGAAAGCCTATAGAGGGTGGAAGCGGAGACAGGTAGCCTGGGAGGACTACCAAGAGGCTGTGCGATGTGCCAGGGATCGGGTGAGGAAGGCTAAAGCCCTGATGGAATCGAATCTGGCCAGAGATATAAAAAGCAACATGAAAAGCTTCTTATAGGGATGTAGGGGACAAAAGAAAGTCCAAGGAGAATGTAGGCCCCCTCCGGAGGGAAACCAGTGTCCTAGTTACCCAGGACATGGACAAGGCTGAGGTACTCAATGACTTTTTTGTCTCAGTCTTCACAGATAAGGGCTCTTGTCTCACCACCCAAGCTGTAGGAGGCACAAGCAGGGACTGTGAGGATGAAGAACCGCCCACTGTACTCAAAGAGCAGGTTCGGGATCATCTGAGGAACTTGAAGGTGCACAAGTCCATGGGACCTGATGAGGTCCATCCGCGGGTCCTAAGGGAACTGGCGGATGAAGTTGCCAAGCCACTGGCCATCATGTTTGAGAAATTGTGGCGGTCTGGTGAGGTCCCCGATGACTGGAAGAGAAGGAACCTAACCCCCATTTTTAAAAAGGCAAACAAAGAAGAGCCAGGGAACTACAGGCTGGTGAATCTCACCTCTGTTCCTGGCAAGGTCATGGAGCAGATTCTCCTGGAAAGTGTGGTGGTCAACGACTTGATGTCCAAGTGGAGACCGGTCACTAGTGGCGTCCCTCAGGGGTCCATGTTGGATCCGGCCCTGTTCAACATCTTTGTCGGCAACGTGGGCAGTGGGATAGAGTGCACCCTCAGCAAGTTCACCAATGACACCAAGCTGTGTGGTGCCGTCGACACGCTGGAAGGGAGGGATGCAATCCAGAGGAACCTGGGCAGACTGGAAAGGTGGGCCCATGCCAACCTCATGAAGTTCAACCAGGTCAAGTGCAAAGTCCTGCACCTGGGTCATGGCAATCCCAGGCACAGATACAGACTGGGCGGAGAATGGATTGAGAGCAGCCCTGAGGAGAAAGACTTGGGAGTGCTGGTGGATGAGAGGCTCAACATGAGCTGGCAATGCGCCCTTGCGGCCCAGAGGGCCAACGGCATCCTGGGCTGCATCAAGAGGAGCGTGGCCAGCAGGTCGAGGGAGGTGATTCTCCCCCTCTACTCTGCCCTGGTGAGACCCCACCTGGAGTACTGCGTCCAGTTCTGGAGCCCCCAGCATAAGAAGGAGATGGACCAGTTGGAGAGGGTCCAGAGGAGGGCCACGAAGATGATCAGAGGGCTGGAGCACCTTTCCTATGAGGACAGGCTGAGAGAGTTGGGGCTGTTCAGCCTGGAGAAGAGGAGGCTCCGGGGAGACCTGATAGCGGTCTTCCAGTACCTCAAGGGGGCCTGCAAGAAAGATGGGGAGAGGCTGTTCAGTAGGGCGAGGGGTAATAGAGGTAGATTTAGATTAGGTATTAGGGAGGTAGATTTAGACTAGGTATTAGGAAAAAATTCTTTACAATGTGAGTTGTAGAACACTGGAACAGGTTGCCCAGAGAGGTGGTGGATGCCCCATCCCTGGAAACGTTCAAGGCCAGGCTGGATGGGGCTCTGAGCAACCTGATCTAGTTGGGGATGTCCCTGCTCCTTGCAGGGGGGTTGGACTAGATGACCTTTGAAGGTCCCTTCCAGCTCTAACCATTCTATGATTCTATATCTGCTTAAGAGCTTACAGAAAGCTTGGTTAAAGCTTCTGTGTGCGTTTTGCATACCTTCACTGCAGGGCGAGAGCACCTTGGTGCTACAGCCTTATATAATTGGGCCTTGAGTGTGGATGTTAGCCCTGAAAATTTGTCCTGTCAAAGTGGTGTGGTGTGGTTGGAGTTGTTTGGACTGGGGCAACTTAATGCTTGTGAGACTGCGAGTGAGAATGAGTCTGGCACTGGGCGCAACCAGAGAGTCTGAGACTCAAACCACAGGTTCTTGGTAAGATCTATGAACCGTGTTTCTCTAGTAATAATTTTTATAGACTGTCCGGGCAGCTGAGTGGAAAACCAGAGCATGAGTGACAGGCGTTAGTTCTGGAGGATTTTGTTACATGTGAGAAACAGGGTGGTTCAGGTGGCATCTCATCTGTTTCTTCTGCTGACTGAGAAGGAAATAATTTCAGCGATGGATCCACTCAATTGTTCTCTAAAGATTTTAAAGTTTCTCTCAGGCTCTTGCTGTCAGCAAAATCCATCAGGGAGAGCTACTTGTAACACAGAATGAGAACAACAATGCCTTGCAAGGTTTTGGTTAATAATAAAAAATAAATGTAATATATCAGAATTCCTTAAAAAGTACAGTGTTGTCTTTATGCTAGATGTGCATAGATGTCAATTTGTAAGAAGAAATAAGAAGATAATTTTTTTGCATCCTCCAGACTTCTCCATATTTACTTGAGGTGCTTTAGACTGGACCTGGGAAGAGGGAGTGAAACAGTTTGATCCCCTGTCTGTTCCAATTTTGGTCTTTTTGCTGACAGAGGAGAGTAGTTGTGAATTGTTGCTGAAGCTTCATAAATTGGAAGTCACAGACACACTATGAAGAGATTATGTTACAATGTCCTGATAAATATTGAAGAGGAGGTCCTGCTGTACGTTGCTTTCTCTTCTAGTGTGCCGCCTGCGTTGCAAGCGAGAACCTGCAGTCGATTCTTTATCTCAACAATTGTGGGGCACAGTGCAACCAGAAGACATGGCTGGTGAGCAGAGCACAGGACTTCTAGTCAGGTGAACTAAGTCCATCTCCAGCTCTGCTACTGATTCTTTGTAAACTTTGGCACATCACTTAATTTTTGTGCCTCAGTTTCAATATCTTAAATGCCACCAGTCTCTAGAAACAACTTTGGAATAAAAACGTTTACTGCTTTCCCACGAGGGAACCTCCGAGTCACAGCTGTATGAGACACAGTTTTTATGTGGCTGCTGCACATCTGTATGAGAGCCCCTGCATTAGCAGAAACTAAATTTAACAGCTGTCGAGTGCTCCTTTGAAGGTCATCCTGTCCTAAATATTCACTAGGTTCTGTTACATTTTATGTCTGTCAAGAAATCTCCTGACTCCTATTGCTCTGTAAGCAGCATTTTGAAGACCTGAGGGTTTTGTTTTTTTTTTTTTTTCTTTTTAAAAAAGTGTTCTGCTCCCTGTGCTACCTGGTCTCCCTCTCTCTGTTCATGTCGGCCTCTCTTGTTATTGGTCTCTGTGCTTCTTCTTTTATTACTGGTTGAGTCTTGCACAGCATTCTCTCCATCCCTTCTAACTCTTATTAAATGCAGTTTATCTCTCTGCTGTTAAGTAGTCTATTGATTCACTTTAGAGTTTATTAGATTATTGCTGTCTGGTTTTGAATTTTTTTAAAGTGTTTTTTTTTGTTCAGTGGTGTATATGTGCACGTATGAAAATAAATCAATGAGCAGGGACAATGCACAATTATTTACATGGCTAGAGCTGGCACTCTAATGTAATATTATCATTTAAATGCTTGCTGAGTATCCAGGCAGTGAAGGTCTGGACTGCCTGCTCTGCAGTGCTGGAGCCCTAGGGTAATGTTTTTCGTAGCTGTTTATTCCTAAATACTCTTGATGGAAATACAAATGCCACCGAAGCTCCGTATGTGGTTTCAAGTACTGGGAGAAGGGGGGATGGAGGGGCCTCTGTATTGTTTCAAAAATGGTACTAAAACTTTAAAATGTGTCTGAAAAAGAAACTGCGATGCAGTGGGTCTGTTTGAGAGCAAAGAGTGATAAAACTAAGTAGAAAATTGATCTGCAAAGCCTGCAAGTTTATTTGTAAAATTCCCCTCCAGCAGAAGCTTAGACACTTGAGTGAAAATACGCTGCCAGTGCTGAGGTTAACCCTTAGCAGCCCAGAGTGGTTGTCCTCACCTGTGCCTTCCTAGGGAGCCCTTTACGGTTACCTCTGCAGGATTTCTCTGGCTAGGGGAGGCAAACAACATATCTCAGCAATGCCTTACAGTTGTGCCTCTGAAATGGTTCATATTTGAATTTACAAGTGCGCCGCGCTGTTTTATATTGTGGTGGAGCTGCGTCATGCCCAAGGGTGATACGTTTTCCACTGTGCTGGCGGGGATCAGGCTTCCTCTGCTGGATCCGTTTCAGTTTTGCCAGCTGGTGGGAAGAGCGACAGGAATTTTGGGATTACAGATGTTCATGCAACCAAAAAGGAAACAAGCCAAGTTTACAGGGACATTGTTAAATTCTGTCCCAGGGGCCTGGCTTTTATTTTCCTGAAGATATGAAGACCTCAAAAGACTTAAGTGTCATAGTTCATCATTCCCCTGCTCTGTTCTTAGTAATCTGTCCTCCATTAGGAGAGTGTTCATCTAAAAATCTTTAGCTCACCAAAATGACATAGTGGCACCAGAAAAGACTTCATCTTCTCATTTAAAATGTCCGGTGTGCTGTGGATGTGTTTGTAGAGGCACAAACCTCGATTTAGCAGAACACCTAAACACATACCAAACCCCTGCTGATGGGACTTGGGGCCACGCTCTGTCTGGAGAAAAATATGCAGGTACGCACACATGCATGTGTGCTCAAGGGAAGAGATTTAGTAGCTGGTATTAAAACTGCCCCAGAGCCATTGATGGAGGCTCTCAGTTTATTTCTAGGATAAAGTCTCTTTCAGAGGGCCTTTTGTTTGTCACCTTGTTTTTTAACTGATTTTTTCTTTCTTTGCTGAACCTTTCCTTTTTCAGTCCCCATTTCAGTAGAGTTGTTTTTTCTTTTGGTGGTAGAGCCGGTGGTGTGGTACAATCATAGCTGCTCTGTTCCATTCTTCTGCTAAAGGCTTCCTCCAGCCTGGCTTTATTTTACCCTCAGAGGCTGCTGAAAAGAAACTCTGTTGCTTTCCGGCTTATTTTAGAGTTAGTCTAGTTCAGTTGGAGAAAAAAAACAGCTAGTCCCATGCCAGATTTTCTCTACCACCATATACACTGATGTGTGTTTTATTTTAGTCCAGTTCTGCAGCTAGTCCTCTCCTGTGCAGCCTCAGATTTTCATTTTGTTGTCCCTTACCTGTGGTTTTGTTGATACAAAACCAAGGGCAAATTGTTGACGTTATCCCAAATAGATTGCGTTGCCAGAGGTGCACGGGTTTAATTTTGAGTGTTAAGAATTCCTGTTCCGTACACCGCGCCTCTCTCTGCTGCTCCACTGTTCCACACCTGCTTTGCTGGAACAGTTTCCATAGCAATAACCTCTTCAAGTTTTCCAGAAGTGTTACAGGAATGATTTTCTATCTCTTCCTCCTCAACAATTCAGGAAAATGGAGCTTATTAGAGATACTTTTTTGTCCTCTGTGCCTTGATAGGAGCCTAGCAGGGGCACTCCGCAATCCCAGGTAAGGCTGTCTGCGGCGCACAACTGCTCTCCTGTGATGAGGACCCCAGCCGCGCTGCCCACTGCTGCAATTTGCTTGACCTAATACAGGTTGTCTTTCCTTCTCTCTTGACTCGGGCAACAGTATTTTTATGCTGCTCCGACTTCTATGAAGAATGAGCAGGACAAATGTAAAAAAGAAAAGAAATATTCTGAAAATGAGGAAAAACTATTATATATCCTCAAGACTGAGAGACAATAATTCAAGATTCCATCACGTTTCTTTCTTCTGCCAGGCATGTGAGGTACTGCACAACAGTTCAACTTGCAACTCAGTAGCATATGGGAAACTATAAATCCCTGGAGAAGGAAAGCATTAAGCAGCTGCCTGGAAACCCTCCGGAGCCTGACGAAAGCGGGAGGTGGATGTTAACATGGGACAAACAATGATTATCTTTAAAAGTAATGCATTCAGGGGCAGATATGAGGTTGTGGTTTGAAACAGAGTTGTAGGTGATGGGATCTGTAGCAGTGTGGCAATTTGTTGCTTTGTGACCTACGGGGCCAGGGCAGAATGACCTGATAACGGCAGGTGTCCATGCTGGTAACGTCCAAGGAGCAGTCGTCCTGAGACACAGCCGAGGCCTACAGCGCTAGGACCGGGCGTTAGGATACTACCATTTCTGAATCCATGAGCAAGCTATTATGCCAAAGAAAGTTGTTATAGGGTAGCAATATGTTGAAAGCAGTTTATAGACAAAGCTGTGAAGTCTTGCAGGGTGACAGATGCAAAAATAACTCCCAAGCATGATGGGGCTAAGTTAATTTAAAACTAGGTTTGCCTGACAGGGACCTTGGAAACAGCTGACTTTGTCTAAAAGACTGTCTGAGACTCGAGTCTGTATGGCTCGTGCCTAATGTTCAAACTTGGAATTGAAATAGTAGGATATAAATTAGCTTTATTTTTGCATTCTCCCTCCAGATTTGTGACCAGGCAGCAGCAAAGTTGTGAAGTTCATGGGAAAAGCCTCTTTCTCTGGACACAGATGAGCTCCATCCCAATGTTAAGATCCTTTATGATGTTTGTGTGCCCTTGGGATTTTACTCCCTGTCTAAAGTCTACCAGACCCCTCGTGGTGTAGGCTTTCTATTTCACCATTTGTTTCAACCTTGAGAAGACCTTTTAATGTTTTAAAATAACCATGTTGTCGTTCCTTAGTTAAAAAAGAGGTTTTCTTCTATGGTTTTTTTTCCCCTTTCAACCTCAATTGTTCAGACTTTTTAATAATTCATATCCCTTTTGACTTCACACACTTGCTTGTGCTACCTGTGGTGCTCAGTGAGAAATGTGCTTTTTGCAGAGCTTGAAAGATCAACTGAGACATTAGTTAAAATGATGTAGGTGGAGGGTTATGTTTCACCTGCTAATTGAAGTGATAAACCTACAGGTGTTAGGGCTCCTGCAGCAGCCTGGCCAAAATGCCAGTGCTAGGTTTATGGCTGGCCATTTTCTCCAGGAAGCATGGATGCTGGCTTCATAGAAGTGAGTTGTTGCTGAAGAAACCATGAGTTGGGAATTCCTGATCTCTGTGTATTCCATCTCGGCTGCAAGGCTGGGCTGTTGTGTTTTGCACACAGTTGCAGGCACAGGCTGGTGGAGGGAAGGCTGGAGAACTTCACTAGTTTTTCATCCCTTTAGCAGTTTCTTTAAGCTTTCTTTACTTGGAAATCCCAGGTGTTGTGCTCTCTTGCTGACTTAAAAAATATAATTTTGACAACCTAATCTTGCAAAAAGACAAAGTCAGAGTATTTCTTCAGGAAAGTGTCATAGCTGCATACATACAGGATTTGATTTTTAATTATTGCTACACCCTCTAGCTATAATAAAAGACCTGTCAGCGTATTCATGCTGTCCCTATTCATATTCAGAGGGTTGGAAGGTAGAGGTTTAGATTCATTCTGGATTGAGGTTAGGCAAGCAAGGTCTTTTCTTCAGCATAATGACTTTCAACTCAGTTTGGTGACTGATCAGTTCAGTTGTTTGAATTGTGTATGCGCAAAGAGAAGCAGGGTTGTGCTTTTGCATACATTCAATTTTCATATTTATAAATCAGAATCTGCCTCCATTTAAAAAATGAAGTGTTGTTGCCTTCAGCTTATAAAGAGCAGCTGCCACTGCCATTAAAACTTCGAAATGTTCCCTTGAGAACTGCAAGAGTGCATCTGTCTGAGCCTCATAGTGGTCTGAGCTTACAAGTGGGAGCAAAGTGTCCTTTATTACTTGAGAGTTTAGACAATAGATCAAAGACTTGAGGTTTAAGCAGCTATCTTTCTTGGACGAGCCTGTCTGCATGGGTAGTTGCAAAGTTCCAGCTGAAAAGTGTAATCTTGTTGCTGTCAAACTTGGGCAGAGTACTGCTGTTGACTTCTTTAGAAGCAACACTGGGTCCTAAGCTAGCAAAACACTTGACTAGTATAAGAAAGATCTCTCGTGGCTTTTCTCAGCAAACTTTTTATCCTCGTCCCAATGGCCTAACAACAGAAGTAGAAGTGATGGTCTGGACCTCTGCAGATCTGGGCTTTTACTTCGTCTCAGAGGTGGTCCGTAGAGTAAGGTGCTCCTGAATATTTCAAAGAGCATATCCATACCTTATGATATGAAAACTTGTGAGGTAGCTGTGGGTGGATTTGCTCCAAAACTGGAAGTGAGCAGGCTACAGTGATACAGTGTGGGTGAGACACACGGCTGATGAGCTTAGACGTGCTCCCTCAGTGACACCGGCTGTGCTCCTGTCAGGATTTAAGCTAGCATTTCTGTATGGCATTGCACTGCACAGACTGGGGTTTAGGAGAGGAAGGAGGAAATTTGAGAGGTCATTGCCATGTTTGTTGGGCTTAACTTCAAATTCCTCCTACGTGACTTCGGCACCGCAGGCTGGTTACACTGTGGCTGTGGTGGTGCCAGCCCTGTGAGAGGCACATAGGAGGTGGCAAGGGCTAAGGTCTCTTCCCAGAGTCTGTGGTCTGTTGGGACTGTGCTGTCTCTAAAGCTGTGTGCCCATGCCAGAATGCAGTTGCTCCCCACAGCTGGCAAAGCTCTGCTGTGGCCATGCTGCATTGCAGAGGCTGCTTTCTGAGCATCTTTTCCCCCCAGGTCTCAGCTTCTGGCAGCCGACTGTGCCCCTGCTGTGCACGTCACACAAGGAGGAAGCCTTAAGTCTCTTCACACAGACGTTAGTTGCTGTGGCTGTGCCGTGAGGACATAGCCACGCACTTGGAAATAGCTTGGACACGTTACACTTACCCTTAAATATTCAGCTCATCAATAAGAGATATAGTTGTATACTGCAATATCGCTGTGCTGCAGCTGAAGCCATGCCTCAGTTTCTGCAGCTCTGAAATGGTGTCTACATATCTGGGATCTTTAAAAAGTAATTTGTAACTATGTCTTCCTCAGCTTTGCTATGTCTTGCTGTTGCCTGCACCTCTTGTCTTGCGGGTCCCTGTCACAAACATTCACTTGTGCTCCAGGTTTGAGTTAATAATCAAATTAGTTCTAATGACTTTTTCCTCTGGACAGAAAATAAAAAGGGATAGAAGAGCTATAGTTGTCTATTTGTGTAATTTCATGGTGCCTTTTGATTTGCTGGGTTTCACATCTAATTAATGAACTCCCTTGGCATCCGTGTAGGTTGTACAGCTCTGAGCTCATTATTGGCACCTTCCAAACAATAACTGTAAAATGCTCTGAAGAAAGTGGTAGTGGTTGTGTGGTTTTGTTTTGTTTTGTTTTTTACAAGCAAGGTCATCTAGATTGTCTTACTTCTTGCATCTTTTCCTCATTCTTTTGTTCCTTTCCTTCTTTATTTTTGAAGGTCTTCTCAAAGAGTAGCATGTGACAAAGATATATAGTGAGAGTTAGTGCGTCCAGCGCACTGGGCATTGGGCAAGGAGAATTGCAGTCTTTCCTCACAAAGCATTACGGTTCTTGTGTTGAGCCATTTTAACTTAGGAATAGGGTTGCCGTTGCACAGTCCAACTCCCAGTGCCAGAGAATTGATCAATGATGCTTACTTGAGCCCAGATTCTCATTTCATCTCTGAATCCTGCCAGCTGAAGTGAGATGGTGGTGTTAGTAGGTGGATTTTGGCCTTTCATACCACAGTTAGTCTTGTGAGGCTGGTGGCTTCATACTCAGTAAACAGCTCAAATTAATAGTGTGTGTTTGGCTGGATAGGTAGGATATAAAATAAGTGTAATCTTAGACCAAGAGTTTCGGCTGTGACATCAGCTGGTTTCACCTTGTGGATTGATGAGCGTTCTCTGGAGCCTGGCCTCCGAGGTGAGACAACGGCAACTCTGGCTCCTTGTGCAGCAGTGTCCTCCTGGAGACCGAGGGAGGACAGAGGAGCCCAAAGGGCAGCCACCAAGGTGTCTTGACACAGGCGATCAGCGGAGTCACGGACTGGTAAGTGTCGAGCCTGCAGACCTTCCAAGTTCAAGTGTTTGACTGCACTTGAATTCTCTTCCCCCTGGGGAGAAGAAAAAGCTTTAATTTATGAAGTGTCACAACACATTACAGCACATCACATCCCAACACGCCGCTGCATGGAGCTGACATTTGTTTGCTTTAATTCCTCAAAATAGCTTTTATTTAGTGCAAATGTTCCCTGTTAATTCAAACAGTTCTCATTTTCCTGTGCTCTGTACTTGCCAGTTCCCATGGGGACAGTTGTTCCTGCAGTGCTTTGCCCTGTGTTGGTGAGCTGTCAGGCCTTGTCAATGGTTTTAATTATTTTTCTTATTACTAATGGAGAGCTTCTTTGTTGCCTCTCAACTTAAATACTCGCTAGATGGGGTGTGGTGATGCTTATACTTTTTTATTTTAGTACGCTGACATTCCAAGCGCTTTGCAATCCCGCAAGGAACAGGGGTGGTTTTTGGCAAAAGGGCAGAATCGAGGTGTTTGGCAGTCACCTTACTGTCTGGGGCAAGGGAAGCCAGCGTGGTTCCCAAGCGCTGTTCTAGGCGAGCTTGCTGTAGGGGCGGGCTGTGGCAGAAGCCACCTGCCAAAGGTCTGTCTGCAGACTCGTGGTGCTGTGGAAACTGCTTTGCTTGCCAGGCTGCAGCTCCCTCCCCAAGTGAGAAAGCAGCCTCCCCGAGGTCAGCCGGCACGTCGGGCTGAGCGGTACTCCTGTCGTGCAGGGGCAGCATGCTGCCGAGCTCCTTGGGATGGACGGGCAGTTCGCTTCCCTGAAGCTGTCTTTTGATGGGGCTCTGGCAATCTGAAGTTTGACAGCAAATAGCGGAGCCTCAGGCCTAGGTAGGACCGATAGCCTGTTGCGGTAGGGGCTACACAGGCACAGAAGAGGCACCTTCACCTGTAGCAAAAAACTAGAGAAGATTGCAACTTGTGTATTCAGGAAGGAGTTTTCATCTGTTTTGTGTACGTGCTTTGTGGAAGGACGAGGAGTTTTTCTCTCCTGAGAATAGCAAGTACTGTGTGTCATGTGAAAGACTAAAAAGAAATGGGAAGGGAAGGTCAGCCTCCAATCTCCTAGTGTGCAGTACATCTTTTGCCTCCTGTGTGAGCAACATCTGTAGAGGTACAATATTCCAAATGTCTGGGACTTGTCATTTAATGAATTATAGAATAGCCAGTTTAGCACTTACCATGTCTAACTTTACCTAGCAATTCAATGTGACTTTTGCTTTGCAAGTGATGACCAAAAGATAGGCAATACTTATTTTGGATGTGTCTATTTTTCTCAGGAAGATGCAGATCTTGTCTCTTTGGTAATTAGTAGCTGGACCATTTTCAGAGGCCTCTTGCTCTATTTTTTAACAACTTTATGACGGTTGAGAAAGTTCTTGGGGCAGGAATGTTCTTCCATCTGTATTCAGCTGTAATAAGCAGACAAGTCAGGTGATTGTCAGTGATATTGCTGTTTGTTTTCCTGAAATCTTTTTCCTCTGCACCCGATCTCCTTCACTGTCCTTCAATTGTGAGACAGCCAAAGCTGGCTGTGCTCAAAAAGGTTTCTGCTGCTCACTTTTCCCACAGGTTCAATGCAGTAGCAAATCCCATGTTTCTGTTGTGTATAGCCCTATCTCCCACTTCTTCCCTTCAGAAACTGCTGCTGTCCGAAAGTTTAACTACAAACAAGTGGAGAAGGACACTGCACAAGCAGTGGAAAGCACTAAAATTCTTGATCCTTCCTGCTGCTCCATGTGTATTTCTGTAAATGTTTCTGCTGTTTCCTTTCTTGATCCTCTACTCTGAGCTGTACTCATCTCTGGCTAGGTACTGCAAAAACAAAATGGAAGAATTTTGGTATGACCGGCAAACTTGCAATGGGTAAGCATAATATGTGAAAGAGTCTCCATTAAGAGCTTATGTCTCTGGTGCCTCCTTAAATTACTGTTTCTTGAACTTTGGGAATCACAAATAAATCAGCCCTTCTGCAAACCACAAGTCGTGCAAACAAATCTACCTTGGCTTCTGAGCATATTTGAATACTCTCCTTTAGATGGAGCAGTGGCGTGGGCTGTTGAGGAAAGCAAGAACTTAAGATCTCCAAATAATGTTGGAACTATTTTATTTTCAGAAACATTTTCCCTTATGGTTGAAAAATCAAAAAGAGTAAAGGGAGGCTGTTTTGGAAGAGAGAGTGAGTGGGGGAATGGAGTGGAGCAGGAGGAGATCAGTGAGCAAGCAAGTTGGTCTGTTGATTGGGGGTCTAAGCACAATCAACGGTAGTGTTTATGTAATTTAATAGCAGTGTCTGCCTCTTGCTTTCCTTTTCCTTGCCTCGGAACTATTTTGTTCTGTTACGTTGTACAGTAACCTGCATACGTTTAGTTGTAGGTGGTTGTGATTTTTGTTTCCCATAGTGTCTCCAGATGTCTGTGTAGGACTTGGCTTCTCTCCTGATGTGAATAACAAGGCTGCAAGGAGACTCTGAAAAGTGATGGCCCAAGCTTTGAGCATTTGGAGCAGTTCTTTCTGTAGTGGAGGGATCAGCTAGAGCTACTGACACTCCAAAGTTATCAAAATGGCAGTGAATACTCACTGTGGGTAGAAGGCCTGGTTGCATCAAGTGCCTTCCTCTGAAGCCTTAACTCCACAATGGTAGACTGCCTTTAAGCAGAGGCTAAGGGATTGTTCACCTATAAAACTTATATATGGTATTTTTTCCCCCTTCATAACAGCACATTATTTCCCCACCATCTGTCAGCATTTCTGTGGAGCTGACCTCATTCAACCAAATAGCATCCTCTTTCTCTGGGCAGAAACCCAGCTCGCTTTCCTTCTTCCACTGTCCTTTATTTCTATTCCTCGCTGTTCCCCATATCCAATGGTAGACAAATAACAAGTTCAGCAGAAATCACAACCACTCAGCTTATTTCATGCTGCTTTGTGCTTTCTTTTCTGCTCATCATGGTGGGGGTGGTTTTTTTTCAGGATTGTTATTTATCAGTTAAACTCGGAGAGCAGAAAGCTTTTGCAAGTGCAAAGAATGCCAAGGCTTTCCATACTTTGGGCATGGAGGCTTTTCATTCAGTACACAAAAAGACCCCACCTGGCTTATGAAAAACAGTTACTGTTTTGTATTTGGGAGACCACCATGTTACCCATTGATTCTTCCAAACTCAAGAGCCATGGGACAAACATCAAAACAGTGTTGATTTTTCGTCTGCGTTGGTTATGTGTAAAACTGCTTTTGGCTGTGGTGTTCCTTGTCTGACATACATTTCTCTCAAGGAAGCATGTGACACTTGTGTCCCATGCCTGCCTTGCATTCCTTGTGTAATTTAAGGTGTTGGCTTTAACCTTTAAAGCCTGCAATAGAATGAATGGTGTGTGGTATAGCTTGGGTGTATCTGTTGATTTTTCGTCCTGCTAACAGCCAGTTGGTTTAAGGAGGAACAGTTTAACTTGAGGTCTTTGGTTCTGCATGTTGTCTTGCCATGTGTGAATGTGCCATCCTTTTAGATGAATGGTGGGTTCTTCTGTGTGTTGGATATGGAAGACAAAGGAGCATTGGCTGGGGTGGGGCACAGGGAGCAAAAGTCCCTTACTCTGCAGAGCTCTGTGGGAATATGTGGAGTATGGGTGTAGGCATTATGTGTACATGTCTCCTGATGTTATACGAGCACGAGATAGGCAAAATCTCAGAAGCTGTGAATGAAATTACTAAAATAGAGGATGAAGGGAAACAAGTCTGGAATCTTTTCCTCTGACAGGTCAAATAAAGAAGCCAGGGTCGTGGTGAAGTAGATGATGGTTTGTGCAGCTGCCTCTCCCTTTCCTATTTTCACTTCCCTGGGAAAGGGTTGGAGCCAAGATGACAGGTTCCCTTTGGCTGCTGTGCTCAAGCTCAATTAGGCAGAGCCCATGGATTCTCTTCATTTTGTGTCCTCTGACCAGTTCCAGGATCTGTACTTCATTTCACCTACTCCTTGCTGCATATTGTAAGGGATAATATGAACTTTCTGGGAAGCTTTCTCGCTAAGTGACATTTATTTGTATTGCCTCATGCCTTAATACGTTGCTTTGCCTTCAGCAAAAGAAAAAGGTACTTGAATGAAAAGAAAGGGGTAATAGCAGTGAAAGAAGAGAGTTGTTATGTATCATAATGTTAGCATTCTTTGGAGTGACGCTACTGTAGTTGGAGGAACTAATCTCTGCTTGCATAAGTAGACAGAAATGCTGGCAATTTACAGCATCCGCTTATACCCAGATGTCAACTCTCATTTCCAAAGAGAATCATCAAGTCAGGAGATAAACAGCTGGTACCAGCGAAAGGAAAATAAGCTTGTAAGTGTTTAAAGAAAAAAAAAAGTGTTAATTTTTATGAAGTGTAGTGTGCTGGCATCTAAACAAATGAAAGTTAACAGCCAAGAGCAGGGAAGAGAAAGGGCTGCTTTTTGTTTTTAACATCTGAGAACTGAAGTCTTGGTTCCTCTCATAGCCACTTCAGAGCACCCCTCTATTTTTGTATGAAGTGACTTCTGGTACTACTTCACGTATGCTAGCAACAAAAAGAGGGCTAGTGTTGATGGGTTTTGGACATTCCCACAGCCCTGTCTTGACGTGCTTTAAACTGGTATGGCCGCACAAGCCTTTAATTTTATACTTTAACCTGATGCATGTCTCACGAGCGGAGAGAGTCTCAGTAGCTGCTTCAATGGCCTCAGGGGCACTGATGGCCAAGAGGGAAGGTAGGCCTTGGAGACAAGGCCTGGATGCCACCACGTATAGGGTGCTCAAGATTAGAGTCCCTTTCTTCCTGAAAAGTGAGGCATTTGCCTAAACTTGTAAGTATCAATCACTAGATAATATTCATCAGTCATATGTAAAAACAAAGTGTTTCTGTGGGCAACAGGCATAGAATTGTAGCTGCAGGAGAAGTCAGTGTTGGTATTATTGCTGAAAGAGCATCTAATAGAGGATGCTGATTTGCAGCATTCTTTTGCTGGGAATAAGAAACAGCAGGTCTGCTGCTGGCCTGCAGACATCTTTCTGTACAGGCAGGAGATGGGTTTGCATCCTAGTTGGGTTGATAACAAAGCAGAGTTAAGTAAGTTTTAAAAAAAAAAAAAACAACCAAAAACCCAAACCCTAAAAACTGAGCTATAAATTCTCTACTCCTTGAAGAAAAATAAAGTGCAGAGTATTTACTGTCTGTCTCTCTCCCTCCCTTTCTCTTGTTCTGTCTCACTCCAGTCTTCTAATGCTCACAGGGCCTAGCAGGGTTTTATGTGGAAATCGTTGGGATTATCTCCCAATTTTTTCTCAGATAATTCAGTTGAGAGGTTATACAGAACTGAACAGTTTGGAGCCTGGGAGTAACTAAGCTAGAGGCTTTAAGATGCTTGCAGGCTCCTATCCGGACAGAACAGCTCGATATTTATTGGATGTGCTACTAATTGGCTGAAAAATCCATCTTTCCCACTTCTTAGACTTTTTTTTTTTTTTTTTTTTTTCTCCTCAAGGTCATTTTCTGAGGTTTGGGAAGGGTGGGAGGCTAAGTAAGCGTCTCAGCTTTCCAAGATCTCAACCTGGCAGAGAGTACTGAAAATTGCTATGGCAGCTTGCAATTTATATTATGTTTTTCCATGCAGTGCTTCCCAAGTGAGCAGGGGCTTGCTGGCAATCTGTGTACTGTCCTGGGATGGCAGTCCTCTGTTCTAGACCAGCCCATGCAGCATCTCCGAGTCAGTTGTCTATCAGAGTATGTGACAGTGTGTGCGGAACGCCAGGCAGCACAGCTTGGAGAGCAGACCTGGAGCAATATTTATATGTGTTATTCGGAGAAGGTCTCCTGGTTGGTGGGGTCAAAAGGTGCAAGTACAGATTCCCTGCCGTAGCTCACTCTCAGCAGCCATCCTTGCGGCAGTTCTGCCCCCATCTCTTCTAGTAACAGAACCTGCAGCTGCCAACCCTTCCCTGCGCTGGTGTTTGAAACAAATAAATTGTAATGAGATGAGCTGTCTTAGCTGTTACAGTATTTACAGGATAAATAGTTTCCACTTCACAGCCATCAATACCTCCGCCCTTTAAATCCATTAACTTCCTGACTGCTATACGCTGCCTTAGGAATGGGCTGGCACTGATTTAAGGCTAGAAAAACCCTGTTTAGAGCTCTGCATTAGGGAGAGTGAATGTAAATTGTGACCACACCATTTGGCCTGGGACTAAAAATGTCTGCAGAAGTGACACGTTTCAAACCGTGCACTGGCTTGCAACAGCGATGGTGCAGAATGTTCTTCTAGTCCTGCTTGGTGGATTAGCAGGAAACCAGAAATTAGCAGTACCGGCTTTCCTGAGAGTCTGTAATCTTAAAACTAGAGAAACGTGGCTGGTGTGGACGGCACTGTAGCCTCATCTAAAACCTAGCTCTGCCCTGGACTACTGTGCTTGCAGATGCTGGTGATGTTGACTCCCTGCATCAGTGAACATCTTCCAGAAAGATAAATACTTTATTTGAGCCATGTTCAGTTTCTCTCTTGGACCTGTCACGGTAGCATCAAGTGGTTACCATTTGTAATCTTTTGTAGCTGATTGTTTTAGAGGAATTGAAGCAGACTTCACTTATTTATTGATGGCTGGAAATGAATACCCTGCAGCCTCCCTCTCTCATTCCTAGTGTGGCCGAGAGAGGAGAGGTGTAGAATCGGAACAGAAGATCTATCACATCCAGCCTGCAAGGCTATTATTTGAGCTGTCTCAGAAATGTTTAAGTTTTTTGGTGTTGTGTTAAAGCATTGGCAGTTGGATTTTGTTAAAGATGACATAAGTGGAGAGATTTTATTTGAATCCCACCCACATGATCTGCAGGGATTTATATACAACAGAATATGAAGCTCCTTCTCATTTTCACATATCCCAGATTGGCCTTCTTATCTTGTGATGCAGGGAGTGCATGTATTTCAGAGCCTGGGAGAGAGAAGAAGGGAAAGGGGAAAAAAACGAACAAAAAAACCAACCCACAAAAACCCACAAAAAGAGAGGTGCATCCTTTTTGTCATCCTCTGGTATATTTTGTGCAGGTTGGGTAAAGCCTCCACAGCCACATGCAGCTGGACACTGGGCAGTGTAGGCTGTACAAAAGCAATTCAGCTGTGTACAGGCTAGTGATGGGATGCCATTTCAGACTCTTGCTGGCCTCTCCATGGTGAGAGATTCTGTGTTGTGCTGTATCCATGGGCAGCAGTTTTGCAGGTGGAAGCATATGGCCCCGAGCAGGTAATACAGGAGTGGCTGTACTGGCTTTATCCCGCATGAGCAATCAGCACTGAACCCATCTTCTCCAAAGGCACAAACCTCATGTAATTTTGCTGCTGCTATCTTTCTCATGAACCTTTCCTCTCCTGCTTAACACTGTTTCAGGCAAGGACATGGGACAGGCAGTGAAAATATGATTTCTGACACTGTATCCTGCAGTACCCAGTGAGGACGTGTCCGAGTGTCTGTCTTTTCCCCGTTTGTTTCCTTCCCGTTATTACAGTACTGATAGGTGTTTGCCGGCCTCCATCAGAAATAAGCCTCCTCAATCCATTGGAGGGAGGACCGTGTGGAGAAAAGGTACGACAAGAACTTGTGAGATTCAGCCTGTCACTTCCAGGGGGTGAGAAATAAAAGGGCAGGTTGCTCTGCAATCTGCCACCAAATTCACCTGCCTGTGCTTTTGGAGTGAGCGGGGGTGGGAGGTTTCCTGTGGGGCTATTCGTGCATAAAGCAGCCAAGCGACGTTGAGCATCTGTTTCATTATTAAACCATTATCGTTAGCTAATTTCTCAAAGCCCAGTCAGTGGAATAAGGGAAGCATTGTGCTTTTCGCTGTGTGTATACCTGCAGGTTACTTCATTTTCTTTTGGAATATGATTAGTCTAGTTGATGGTCGTTACGTGAAAAACAGTAAAGTCATTAAAGAGCCATAGGTGCTCTCTGGAGCCACTTGCTGTATGTTGATAGAGGAAAATGGCAGCATAATATAAAATATAATCTGATCACTGCATCTAATTACTGACAAGAGTAAGCTGCTAAAGAATGGTTCTGTAAGAATATTATAATTGTGTTCATACAGCATTTCCAACTTGAAAGCTGCAAGCAAATATCCACTAATCCTCCCAACAGCCCCTGAGGGTGGGAAGGTAAATCTATTACTATTTATTAAGAACTTGTTTCAATTAACTTTAACCACTGCTAAAATAACTATGAATTGCTGAAAAAATTAACAGTGCTTGCCTTGCAACAATTCTGAATATCTTGGATGTCCCAGTACTGAGCAGCATTTCTGGTATATCAGGTAGAAGAGCATCGTTTGACTGGGATTAATGTTTGGAAGCATCAGAAAAACGCCTGTTACTTTTTATTTCCATTAATCTTTAGTGTCTTATTAAATACTAAATATTCTTGTTTGGTAAATATTTAACAAGCTCTCTGGGGCTTTGTAGAATGTATTGTTTTCAATAAACTTACACAGCACTGTATTATTATTGCTATTATTATCATTTGAGGAAATATTTTTCTGTGCAGCATAAAACTGTAGATGTTAGTAGTAATGTCTATTTTTGCAGCATAGAACCATTGTGATTTTGCTCCTTTAATTGGTAACATTCTCTCCCAGCCCCAGACTGGGAGAGAGAGGTGGAAATTACACATAAAATCATTAAGCATAGCATAGGCACCTGCAAGGCACAAAATGCACAAAATATTGTTTTGGCTGCTTCTGGTTTTGGGGTTCTAAATGATCGTGCTTGGCATTCATCATCTGGCTGACAGCCCCTAAAAATTTCCACTGATATCAAGTTGTGCTATGGATGCTCAAACCTTCTTGTAGAGAAGTGGTATTTCATGTGAAAGGCTGCTCTTGGAGATACAGTAGTTTTAAACTTTTTCGTCATCTTAGAGATTGAAGAATTCAGGTTTGGTTTCAATAGCAAGTCAAAGATGGGGAGTCATTCCATAACCTTTGCTTTGGTTTTTGTTGGCTTCTTTTGGCAATGGTTGAAGCTTTATTCCAGATTTATACCTAAAGCATAGACTAAAAGATTGAATATTCTGTGCTTGAAGGAAAAAATGGAACATTTTTATTGGTTGCATAGAACTTGGCTTAGCTTAAGCTTGTTCAGGCTTCTGAGGATTTATGCCCTGGGCAATCTCTCCCT
Organism: Tetrax tetrax; assembly: GCA_009806455.1. Classification (NCBI taxonomy): domain Eukaryota; kingdom Metazoa; phylum Chordata; class Aves; order Otidiformes; family Otididae; genus Tetrax; species Tetrax tetrax. Next base: position 199,775 of record WHYT01015429.1, read on the forward strand.
CTCTCTCAAAAAAGCACCATCGTTTGGGTTTTTTTATTATTTATGTATATTATCATGCATATTTATAATCTTTTTGGAACTATCCACTCCATGCAGAAACATACTGCAAAGCTGTAGAATGTGTACTGTGTTCTGTAGCTTTCTCAGTGAATGTTTTCTATGTCATTTTGTTATATAAAACTCCTGGATTTGACTCAGTGCCTAAATAGTTGTCAGGTGCTTGCAATAGATGGCTGAGTGTCTTGAGCCCCTTTTTTTGCTCATGTGTGCGCAATGAAAAGCTGCTGTTTGTCACTTACTTGGCAGACTCTCGGTGTCCATGGGCAGCTTGCATTAATGCTAATGGGAACTGCATATGCACTGAAGAGCCAGAAGAGCCAGGTTCCTCCTTAATCTACACTATCAGATAGTGAATACCTTGTCATAGTACCTGAGGTGGCCTTTTGCTGCCCAGAAATTCAGTCTACCATGCCCTTATTGCTTAAACTGCATCTAGAAGCTAATCGGATTCCTCCCCTGTTCTGACAGGTGAAATATGAGGGCGGTGTATGAAAGACAAAGCTTGAACGAGCAGTAACAATCGAGCAGGCAAATAGCACCACTAGATCTTTGTTCCATTGTCACTGGAAATCACTGAGTTTGGGGAGGTGCTGGGAAAACATCAGCCTGGTGCAGCTGAAGGTTTTGGGCAGCCTTCCTTGTTGTTTGTTCTTCTTCTAAATGTAGCTCCTCACGCTTCTGCTTTTGTCTGCAGCTGATGTGCTGGGTACCTGGTACCTGCAGCAAAGGGTCTCTCCAGGGAGGCTTGGTGAGGAGAGATCAAAGGTGAAGGGTGAGCAAGCAGCTGATTCTTCAGCAGTGCTAGGCTCTCCTGAACTCCTCTCACTATCCCTCTTCTTGATCTTTTCTTTTAAAATAGTATCTCACTGTATATCTCATAGTTAAGAATTGCCTTTTCTTCTTCCATCTCTCACAATAAAATGTCAAAGGAGTTGGGAGTAGGTAGACATCCAGCCAGAAGCTGTTTGGAAGCTGAGTTAGCACAGCTTGCCTGGGCACTTCTCGCCTTCTCTTCCAGTTGTGTTGCCCCTACCAGTTTCCCTATGAAATGTCCCCTCCCTCCTCGATACGATACAGTGTTTTAAAGGCTGGCCATTTTTGTATTTCACCTGGACTTCCTTTTTATGACAATTGCAGCTCTTAAGAGCAAATCAAAGCATTTGGGCTTTTTGGTGGCTGTTATTTTTGATTACTTTGTCTTTGGAGGCATTGATTGAGCCTCCTAGCTGAGGCTCTAGGCGTGCTGTGTATGCTGCCTGCTCCTACTCTTTTCTTGTCCTCAGAGATTCTTGTTGCTCTTGAATGCCAGACCAGCGCTAGAGTTGCTTTTTCCTTAGCCAGAGTTGATTACAGTGGGTTTTGAGACACGAGAGTCTGTTATTGCTGTTTGGCCAGCCTGAGCGTAGTCCTCCCAGAGGAGGTGCTGACCTGCTTTGTATGGACTGGCTGGCAGAGACAGCAGCTGTGGGTCTTCCTTGGTTGTCATGACCTTTTACAGATTAACCTCTGCTCTCGTCCCGTGATGTTGTTGTCTAGGCATGTTGACAAGCCGCTTTGATAATAAGGAGTGGGGGTGTATGAACTGGGGAAATGCTTTGGCTCACCTTCGCTTGTTGTATGAGCCAATTAGGCAGCTGCCTCCCTGTTGCTGTAACTGGAGTCTGGGTGAATAAAGCTGGTGGTTAACTATAGGTGGCAGCAGCTTTCTAATGCTGCTGTTACGTGTGCATGTTGTTCAGTCTCTCTAAAGCAGAGGTGATGCTTCATTCAGACCTCAGCTCCTATTCTTCTTTATTTAGCTGAAGCTTTTTTAGCATAACGTTTTAGAAGAAAAAACCTACCTAGCTCAACAAGTCCCTGGAAACATTCAAGGCCAGGCTGGATGGGGCTCTGAGCAACCTGATCTGGTTGGAGATGTCCCTGCTCCTTGCAGGGGGGCTGGAATAGATGACCTTTGAAGGTCCCTTCCAACCCAAACCATTCTATGATTGTACGATAAGTCATTACTACTCTGAGAATTTTCCATCTGCAGAACAGGATGTGCTCTACTTGTCACACTCCTTGATACTTATTAATTTGTAACCTATACCTATTTCCTAAACTACAATTCTGGAACTACTGTGTTTAGGAAGATTTCTGGCTTGGCCTGATTTCTGGCTGCTGTGCTCTCGCAAGTTTTCTTGAACTCAGTAGAGATGTGTAGCTTCCTACACCAGCATCATACCAGTCTTGCGTACTCTGTAATCATCCCTTGAATTGCCTTGCTACAGCAGAGCAGCAGCCTCCAAGCTGCAATCAGCAGGCCCTTGGGGACCCATGTGCTATTTTGGGGGGTGGGGAGGTCTGTTAAAAGCAACTAAGAATAATCAGTTGTCTGTGGACTTAGGCTTGCCTATGAGGTTCTCCACCCTCCCTGGAAAATGCCTTCAGGGGTCTGTAAATTGCAAAAGGCTGAAAAACACTGAGTAATACACTGTAAAGAAAAACAAATCTGTGCACCAGGAATCACCATTAAATCTGTCAGTATTAATGCTATAAATAGGAACATTTTGGACAGCAAAGCACAAGCACTTCTCTTAACTGTGCTGTAATACATTGGTTTGTGAGAGTTGTGGCAAATGTGGTGATAGATGTTCTGCTGAAACAGAAGCAGCATGCATCTCTCTTACATCCCTTGAATTGAAAAACAAATTAACTTCCAGTTTTATTTGCTACATCAAAATTTTGCTCTTGTCCTCACCCCGATTTTTCTTATGCTTGCTGTAGGCTGCTTCTCAGTCTGGTGGGCAGGATTCCCCGAGCAGCGTGGCACCGATAGTGAAACAGGGTCTGCTGCAGGACATTTCAGAAGTCTGAACTCTGACACTACCTGAAGGCATTTTGAGAAAATGAAATACTCAGGAAATTACAATTTGTCAAAAGAGAATGGTTTGCAGTATGGGAACTTTAATGGGAGAAAAGGATCCTGTTTCCTGGAAGGAATTTCAAGTAAAACTCGAGAAGCTCCCTTCTATGTTCAGCACTGTCATTTGAGATGTAAGAAATCCGACTTCAGCTTCTTTTTCTCCCTGAATTAAGACCAGGGCTTCAACTTCGTTTCTGCCATACTAGGTGAGAGTCCTGGCCCATGACTTAGCAGCTCTTAGATGGGGGGTTTCTTGCTTGGTCTCTCTTGGAGCAAAGTCTGAAAAGCCTCCTGGTTTCATTCAGAGAAGGGAACAGGACAATGTATGAAATCTTGGAGCGGCATGGGATTAATAAACCATTGCCACTTGCCTGTAGACATGGCACACATTGCCATCTGGATGTCTGTTGACTTCCGTAGGCTTTCCTTCAGTATTCTGGCGGGTGAGCATATGCTTGTTCTGCACAGTGCATAGGCAAATTTCCCCATAAGGACCTTGGTGTTAAATGCAGCTGTGCGGCTTTTAATATGCAGGATAAGTGCTTAAAGTTTAGCTGTCACCTCTGCACAGTACCAATTAGGGTACTGAGAAATGAAATTGGACCATTCTTGTACAGCTGAGAGGGTGATGCTTCCCATTCCGAGGGGCTGGGTCTTCCCCAGAGTTACCCATCCTAATTTCATCCTGCAGTCAACTAAAAAAGTTGGTACTTGGTTTCCCAGAGTTCAGTGTGTTCATACACAAACCCTTTAGTGTTAGTCCGTGAGTCAAGCGATGGGGCAGTAGGTGTGTCTCTTTTGCCCTTACGCCTGTGCACGCTCTGCAGCTTCCCACTGACCAGGAAAAGCAGCAGCATGTCTCACCCATGATACTCCCAGTTGCTGCAGTTTCCTAATGAATGCTTCAGAGCAAGAGGGATAATGTTTTAGTTTGTAGTCCTGGCTCAGAAAGTGGTGGTTGTGAATGAGACTGAGTTCATAAGCTAATATTTTATGTCTACTGCTAGAAATTACAGAGCCCCAATGCTGCTTAGGTTTCTTTGCAGTCATTGTTCCCTCTGTTTGTTTGTTTGCTATATACTTTTGCAGGGAAACTGTAGTAGGACAGCAGATGAATATAACCATTAAATTTTGCTGGAAATGATGAAATGAAAGTGCATATTATATTCATACCTGATGCATCATTCTCCCGCCTCTACCTTCTAGCCCATCACGTTCCAGTCTATTTCAGAGATTTAGATGCATTTATGTCAGATCTCCCATCCCAGAATACAATCTACATCCAATTATCAACCCTTAGGGATACATTAGATGTAACTATTATATCTTCTTCTGTCAATAAAATTATAATCGTGGAATGCACAAATGTCCTACTTTGGTTTCTAAAAGCATCACGGAAAAGAATGAGATTAAATGAAAGGACTGTTATGCTGCATCTTACACGTGCTTATATGGAGAATATTGCCAGAATCTTGAGCTGAGGTATGTATCTCCTCTTTATGTCTGCTGCTGACAAATACTCAGCCCTGAACAAGCAAATGCCTGTGCAAGATCTGAAAAAAATTAGATGCGAAGATGAATTAGGCTTTTCCTCCATTTGTTCAGGTGCCATGTCTAGGAGAATTACGAGGGCCTGAGTGACTTGTAGAGCTTCTGTCAGGGCTGTCATGTACAGATTTTGCAGGCCTGTCCACACATAAATACTGGGTTAAGCGAAACCAATTAATGAAAGAGTTGAATTTCAGATACATTAGAGCTCACTAAACCCCTTCAACACTCTTAATGCACCTTAAACTCATACCTGTACTTAATTTGGCTTAACTTGCTGAAGTTTCCCTTGATTGCAGCTGTACCCTAAGTGAAACAAACCATATTTAATTAGCTCAGCAGGGTCTGGAGAGCAGTAGTCACTCTTCATCAGGTAAAAGTCCTGTTCTCCCTTTCAGGCAGGCATGGTTAGTTACCTGTGCTCATGAGACAATCATCTCTGATTGTAAAGAAATAATTTCATCTCCTTAAGAAAACTGCACAGCACTTGAAATTAAAGGAGTAAGGGGAAAGGGAGAATTTATTCTATGTGCAGGTTATTCTATAATAGTCTGCTCCAGTGTATTTTTGCATCTTCATTTAAACGTTGTGGTATTGACTACAGTCAGAGATAGAAGAGAAAGCTAGACGGTCTCTCGCTGATTCAGGAACACGGGAATTTCCATACTCTGAGCTAAGCCTCTGTGACAGGGCTGCGGGCAAGGCTAACGGCATCTCTTTCGGCCAGTGCATGAAACAGAATTTAATTTTCTAATACTTCTACCCCAAACACTTCAACAGCCAAAAATACTTGTTCAGAATAACAGTACCTGGTAATTTCTACTTTAATTCACAGTTTTTAAGCTGTAGCCCTTACCTGAATGCTAAGGAACTAGGAAGAGGAGGATGTCCTAAACTGCAGAAATACCTGAAGACACAATGACTTGGTTAAGAATTTGGTGATTACTATCACTAAAGGGAAAACACATGGGCTGAGTTTTTTTTTTTTTAAAACAAATCCACCACAAAACAACACCACCACCACAATAAAAAAAAACAAAACAAAAAACCACCAAACTAAAAAGGCAACCAAACACAAAGTTCTGTTTCCCTAGAAAGTAATGAAAGTTTGGACACCCCTCCACCCTCGAAGAGGAAAGCTGTCGTGTCCATGCATCAACTTAACAGCTCATACCTTGCCACAACTGAAAGGAGGTGATAACAGTTGCTCTACTGTGTAATATCGAGGAGAAATGTTTACTTAGAGTCAGAAACATACTGGGCTGTTGGTGAGATTTGTGCCGTACATAGGCTGAATGGAAGAGGTGGGATTTTAGGAAGGATCAGGACCCTAAATCTAGTGGTTAATATTTTAGGAGCATAGAGTTTAATGGGCAGTCAAATTTTCAGTTCAGTTCTCACATGGGATTATATTCACCAGAAGTTTTGCAGAAAGATACCATGTTGAGCATCTGTAAAACTCAGACATCTATTTGATACAATCAACAGACTTGCAAGGATTGAACAGTACTACATTTCATCCCTGTCTGCTACATCTTAAAGGATTTATTACCAGTAAACCAGGTACAGGTTAGGACTAGATAAAGGAAGTTTTAAAATGAGGAGACTTCTATTCCCCGCCCCGCACCCTCAATTGCCCTGTTGCTTTACACCATTACACCATTGCCAGATTGAGCTGGAGGACCTATCACTACCGAAACATGTGTGCATATCCCTTCAATTATCACTGTTACACTCTTTCAAGGTACTGCTATTTCTAAAATCGCCAGCATTTCTGTAAGATGAAGATTAGTTGTATGTTTACTTAAAACTTCCTTGCAGGAATTGCTTTTCCTGGTCTGTGTATGCATGCATGTGCATACGTGTCTGAGCACTGGTATACGATATAAAATAACTGGTTGCTTTGAAAAGGTACTCTTTTTTTAAATGCTTTTCCCTTTCTGCTACTCTAATTTATAGTATCCTGTGGGCTGTTTGTGCTTGAGTAGATGACTGCAATATAATTTCAGGAAGAAAACAAATGAGACTTGGAAGCAGCAAAACAGGTCCGGTTGCAGGAGGATGGGTAACAAAGGAAATGTGCTGAAGAAATGCTCTCCTGCTTTCTGCCTTTGGAGGGCTATATAATTTATAACTGTTCTTTGTAAAGTGTCTGAGGCAGTGCCAGGTGGTGGGGAGTTAAATTAACCCCTGTGGCGTGTAGTTATCGGCAGAGGCCAGGCCTGCGGATCGATACCTCGGTGCAGTGAGTCACCGTATCAACTGGGGAAAGTGAATCTGTAAGCTCCTTATTTCTCCATTCTTTTAATCGCAGAGCTGTGTCTGGCAGTGATGAAGATGGAGCAGAGGCAAATGTCTGGTGCTTGAAGCTCTTTGATTTCTGAGTTGATGGGGTGAAACCAATGAAAAGCTGTGAGAGACTCGGAGAGCTGATAGTGCATTGCCTTTTTCCAAGTCTGCTCAGTCCCCTTGCTCTTTTTCCTTCCCTCCTTCCCCACAGATCTGGTTAGACTTAGTAGCTACATGGTCTGTGCTTTTTGACCAACAGAGATAATTTCTAGCATCACTAGTTAAGCCTATTTTTTATTATTATTAATAATAAAGGCTGTTTTAGTCTCGCTTAAATGGATTAGCCTTGCTGCTGCTTGCTTTTTGGTTGGTTTTGCTGCTGGGGGTTCACTCTTCCAATGACAGTTCTTTCAGATAGAGTTATTGCCAAGCTGGTCCATCACTGAGGCATATCTAATATGGATCAGACCGGAGGCCAGTGTAATTGGGTTTTCAGAGAGCTACCGCACCAGAAGAATGTGTCTCACTCCAAGAATGAGAATTTTTATTGTAGCTGTGGAAGATACTTGCACAGCTGCCGAGTCAGCCACCTCCATTCACATGCCCTCAAAGCTTGTGGGCGCACCCGTTTTCTGCACGCAACCCCCTGAATTCGTGCCTGTTGACAGCTGAGTCTTCATGCTTCCCTGGAGACCATGTGTGTTTTCCAAATCTATTAAAACCCCCTCCACCTCCCTCTTAAAAAAAAAAAACAAAACAAAACAAAACAAAAAAAAACCAACCAAAAAACCTCAAAAAAAAGGAAAAAAAAAAAACAAAAAACCCACCCCGAAACCCCAAACTTGGTTGCATTCTTCCCTGTTAACTTTTTTCTACACTCAGAGTTACCCATTAATTTTCCATGTAGAGTGCTGTGGTAAATCAAGTAACATGTTGTTCTTTCCTAGCTGCACCCACTCTCTAGAGGATTGGAAGACTGGCATCTGTAGCCATCACCGAACAGAAAAATAAACAGGATCAAACAACTGCAACAAGTTTCTCATAAAGCCAAGTGTAACATGCCCATCAAAACCACTCCCTTTCCTTTCTCTCACAATAAGTGAATTATTTTTGCCTTTTGAACAATGACAGAGGTCGCTGGCCTTAAAGCTAGTTGTCCCTCAGCTGACAGTTGAAGCAGTTACAAGACAAGCTAGCCTTTTAGTTGAACAGTGGTAGCTGTGGATGGGCACGTTGGCTGATTGGTTTCTGTAATTAATGAAGGCTGAATTTACAGTGGCTCCTCCGTAACAGATGAGATTCTGGCTATTGTTCTAAGTCTTCTCCTGTGCCTCAGCTTATGTTCTGACTTCTAACCTCTCTTTCTAGTTCAGTTCCTGTCCTTGTTCTGCATCCAGTTGAAGACGTTGATCCTAACCACTGGGCATGACTGTTCATGCCGTGGTCTCTTTGTCTTAAATATCATCTGAACCAGGACTGATCTTCCTGGGTTTCCTACTGCTTTATTCTCAACCCATTGTCATCCTCTCCCAGCCATGGAGAGTAAATACACATGTGCAGATCTCTGCATGGCTGTTCCTGGCATAGCTAGGGACATTCCTGCATAACAATAGGAGGTATTATTTATCTCAGTGTGCTGTGTTGTCCAAATTGGTTATCCCCATCCATCTTCTCCCCAGCTTCTTCCACATGGGTAATTCTTTATCCCTCAGCTCTCTTCCTTTTTATTTGTGTATGAAGGCACATTTTAATGCTTACTTAATTCAGGTCAAATAAAAAATTACTCATATTCTGAACTAAGAATGTCTAGAAGAGGGATTTTCATCCCTTAGTTTTATTGGGAAAAACATTAGATAAGGCCTTCACTAGGCAAGTACATGTTGGGTTTAGATATTTGGGTTGGAAAATGTCTGTATAAGCTTGAACAGAAATAACTAGCTTTAATTCTTACAAATTTACTTCAGCACAAGTTTGTTCATGGTCCCAAGACACTGGGTGAGGCTCATGTGAAAGACTCTCAGGGTGAGTTTGTGGGTCTTTGAGCTCTGATTACAACACCATGCTTCATCTCAGCCCTAACAGAAAAGCAACTGTGATCGTAAGAATTGTGTCAGCCACAGGCGAAGGGCTAATGTTGCAGCAGAACTGGATTAAAGACGTTTTCTTTGGCTCACTGGCACTTGAGGAGGGATTGTAAACACGCCACTGCAAGGAAGCCAGTGCACAAACAGGTAGACAGTACCTGATATTGTCTGGATCCTGCAGATGGGAAGTTGGCGGCTTTACTGCGTACTTCTGACTTGGCATTCATGATGCTTTGTGCATCAGCACAAAGATTCTTGCAGAGGAGGAGCAACTGAGATTAAAAAGGTCTTGATATGAAATAATGGGGAGCAGAATCAGATGCAGAAAAGGGGATCAGTTTTCTCTTTCTTCATCCCAGCATGATTTGTGTTTGGAGGACTGTCAGCAGAGTTGTGAATGCGTTTTCCACAAACTGACTCCAACTGGCTAGGTGAGGTCGCTGGGCTTTTGAAATATTTGAGGTAGTGGTTTTAAACAAGTCGCTGCCTCAACACAAACAGGAATAAAGCAATCTTGTATAGTCTTGGTCATACAGTGACCACTTTGTTCTGCCTTCACTGCTCACAGTGGAATGACTTGGCTTGTTGAACTGGAGACTTTGCATCCCTTCGCGGTCATCTACTCCCCTCTGAAGTCTGCCTGAGTCTGCATTGCAGATACTCTGTGCTTCTGCTCTTCCAGAACTGAATTTATGTTTTCGGTTCTTAGAGTGAAAGTATTGAAGCTGGTCAAAACAAATAGCTGGAATCAGAAAAATCTTTGTATTTAACCCTGACCCTGCCAGCACGTGATCCAGCACAAGTGACTGAGGGGAAACTGCCTGCATCCCAGTTGACGCAGAGCGAGCCAGCAGCTGGGAAGCTTGCTGAAACCAGATGCCTTTGGTAGTAGTGCCATGGTTACAGTTGTATGCTGAAAGGAGTTTTAATTGGGGTGTATATTTTCCCTTCTGAAAGAAGGTGACTAGCCGGGGACAGATTACACACAGATTTAGTTCTTCTGTTCTCAAATGTTTCTCTGTAATTGTTGTTTGGCTTTTTTCTTTATAAAAGTTTAATACGAGGTCACTGAGTTTGGATTAATGCTGAATTGTGTATTTCTTGGCAGTTCTGGTTCTCATTATTAACCAAAGAATTTAAAAACATACATTGCCCATGTCTGTGAGGATCTCTCAGAAGTGCATCTTGAGTAAATTCGCCTTAGTGTGTGTGCATGTATATATATATTTATACTGGATTTAGGAATATCTTTTGTTTGTGCACGTTGTATATAAGCCTAAGCGCTGGAGGGTTGGAAACAGACAAGAATGAATGGGTCAATTTTATGAACTGGCAAATACAAGATTTCCTCCTTCACACATTATGCGTCTCTGTTAAATGTTCTGCTGTAACAAAGAAAGATGAAATGTTTGGTCTGTGTGGTGTTTGAAGACTTTCTCAGAGGCTAAGGACTTCAAATAAGTAAATAAAGCAGAAGTTTCAAGTACAGATCTTACTTGTGAAGCAGAATGGCGCTACGCGCACGTCTAACACAAGTCTGCAAAAGCAAGGAAACAAAAATTGAGTCCTTGTCAGACAGTGGTGAAATAGTAGCTTTCCAGTAGTGGATCAGAGCCCTTTCCCATACTCCTGGTGGATTATGCTGGGTGTGGGATACAATAACTGGATCCAACTGCTTCAATACAAGTTGGTTTGTTTTTTTTTCTCTTTGTAATAGGAGCAGAAAGGAAAGAACCCCATCTTTTACCAGCTCTTTCGTGGAAAGAACTACCTGAAAGTTTCAAACATTGCTCTCATTTTCCTCTCTTTCCTATGTCTCCCTTCCTGCTTCGTAGTTGATTTACAGAGAGACAGGGTCAGTCAGATCCATCGCTTCCCCCGAAGCGATGGTATCTTTCTGGAGTGCAGAGGTGAGCTGCTTGAGCAAGGGGAAAGGTGTGGCCGTGGCTCTGCACACCCATTTCTGCCTGTCAGCGGGCCCCAAGAGGAGGGCATTAGTCATACTTCTGCCATAAATACATGTTTTTTTTCCCTTGGAGACCTCACCCTGCATCACCAGAACAGCTGTGTTGCCCTAGACCTGCCTCAGAAGGACACTGTCACACTTAGGAGCAAGGCCACAATCTTGCTGGCTATATGGGAGAAGAGTGTCCCACTACTGAAGTATAGCTGCCTCTCAAGAGGAACACAGCAGTCATTTTATGACAACACTATTCGATAAAACTACTTTTGCTAATGGTGAAGGGTTGCATTTCAGCACAGGATTATTATTTCTTCCTAAACATGAAACATAAGTGCAGCCTATATATCGCCTGGGTACTGATGAGAGAATAACTCACATGAACTAACTTTCTGCACTGAAGAACATTGGCAATGGGCTGTGAAATAAAGATGGGTTTGCGGTTGTGCAGCTCCAAGTAAAGTATTTCATAGTGGAATGCGTAGGGTCTCTGGGAGTTGCACTGCACCGCATGAACCAAAGGTGTATTCATGGACATATTGTGGGCAGCATCATACCTTCCACATCATGCACTGTTCTGCCTTCCCACCTGCAAATAAGCTTTTTTAGCCTTTGTGGTTTTGAGTATCTGGTAGTTTGAGATGACTTATCTGCAGTTGTTTTGCTGGCAGCCTACAACAGGCATATTGTCAGAGAGCAGCTGTTCTTCTCTTCTTTCCCTATCGTATCTCAACCCACTTGCATGTCAGCTGCAGTGTACTGTTGTCTTACCAGTCATCTTCAAGAAGGGGTGGTTTGAATTATTTTCACCAGGAGCGTAGTGCCTGCTACAGTTTTCAGTGAGAAAAATGTTCTTAATTCCCTCATAGATGGAAAAAGGCGCTGCCTTCTCCTATGTGATGTCCAGTAGCAGCAAGACTCTTCAGGTTATACTTCTGTATTTTCTTACCCTTCCACCTCAGAGGCTGGCTGGCTGATTTGCTGAGTTTTGTAAAAAGACAAGGTGATCGCCATGTGCCTGCATTATTGTTCTCTGACTGTGTTTCCATTCCTTGTGTTCTTCTAAAGACTGAATTTGCACACAGCTCAGCATGCATGTTATTTCCTGCTCCCCACAGATCTGAGCCCAGCAGGATAATACTTATGACCCAGGTGTCTGGATACCCTGGTAACGGGGTCTAGATCAGTGGATTGCATGCTGGGTGTCCCAGAATCTCACATTTTCATGTAGCTGATCTGATAATTTGTGAAATGCCCATGACTCCATGACAGTATGCGAGATGTGAGCTTTAACGGGTGATAGTGCTCGTCAGAGAATAGCTTACAAAAGGATGAGAGCTTTCTCTGAGAGAAAACATTGGAAAAGGAGCATGTGCAGTATATTATCACGCTCAGTAGGAACACAGATTTTCTGGAAATTTGAACTAAGTAGAGCTAGAAGTCAGTTGTGTTAAGTCATCCAAACAGGATTATGCCACCTGGTTGGGGATCTTATGACAAGCTGCGCCACGTGGATTTTTTTTCCGCTCATCACAAGAATCAAGACTTACACTTTAATAAATAACTTGCCAATGGCTTGATTTTGATTAAAGGTGTTTCTTTTGCTATCTTTGAGGTCAGCAGAGGCTAGGAAGAACAAAAGTATAAAATGGAGGGACTTGGAGCAGTAGGTTGAGTCAAACCTAACATAGGTAGGTAGCGTGGTACATTTAGAAATCAAGGTATGCTTAATTTGCGGACCACAGCAGTCCCTCTATTGCCAGTTCTAGGCTTCTCTTGAACATACTACCAGATAATCAGTTAATGCCAAGAGAGAGCTTAAAGCCTGGCTTGAGGGCTGAACTCTGTGATGAGGCTGATAGGCATCATGCTGTCTGCTGGTATGAAGACATTATGGTGTAGAGGAGAGTGATCCCAATTACTTCTCCTCCCTTGCTGTCCTACTTCTGAAACGAAAGACTGCTGCTCTAACCGACTGTTCACTGTGGTTCTTCTCCATGTGGATTTTGGGAAATTCACATATAATTGTAACATAAAGTTTTATTTCATGCCAACCAACTGCATTATCCTGCTCTTGTCGGCATTGCCAGTGAAAACTACCAGTTGGACCATGATCTACACAAAGCCTCAGCAGGCAGTGGCACTCCTACTACTCTGTTCAGGCAAGCCCAGGCAGCACACAGGCTTGAATGTCATCCGCCATCAGCATCTTCACTCTCATTTCTTGTGATGCTGTTGATCATGGGGCTGCACAGCAATGATGAATGTCTCAGGGAAAACAGCAGTTTTTAAACACGTTTTCAGTGGAATGATAGAGGTTTCACTCAGCTGCTGTTCAAAAGGCTTGTTCCACTTCCCTTGCATCTCAAGAGTTTCCTTGCTTTGTAATATGAGGCAGCTGGGCTTGAAGTTAATCCCAGGGTTTGGGGCTTTGAGGGCTTTTTCTTTCCCTGGCAAACTTATGAGGAAAGATTCTTCAGACATACTACCCATTGGCTGTCACTTGGTAGCACCTGTAACAGTTGGTGGTGGTCATAGCATTGGTTTGAAACTAGCAGGGACACGCAGGTCTAGCATATGGACATCTAAAATCTATGGAGTGATGGAGCTGAGAAACATGAGATGTTCAACTAGCTTTTGCATTGAGGGCTCAGAGTTCAGGTTTTACAGCATCAAGCTGTCTTGGAGTTTGGCTGCGGTAAGCAGTTAGTGCTTCAATAGAGAAATTTCCAGCCAATCTTTTTTCCTGCATTTGCCGGTCAGACGGCACTGAGTCAGCTCAGCCCGGTCCCCGCTGTGCAGTGGCTGCAGCCAGTCTCACTCCATCACTTTTAATGAAACTGAGTCTCTGTGGTTTGCACTAATTTACTCATACGCAAGAGACATGAGGAAGTATTTTCCTGTCTCTCTCCAATAATGAATGAGATATGAAAGAGCTTCATGGCCGGTAAGCACCCTGGAGGGACTTGAGTTTGTCAAAACGTGCAAGGCGTCTTCATCAAAGTAACAAAATTATTTTCTCTCTCCTTACTCTATGAAGTGAAAATTCACATGACAACAGCCGGAAACGTGACCAGTTTTGCTTAGACAATGGAACTGACTTTGAAAAATGTGTGGCAAAACCGAGAACATCTTTTGCATCACTATTTTTCGGAGGTGCATCATGCAATAATAAATGGTTGCCGCCTTTAATGCGGGGCTTTTGCTGCAGCCTGGTTTAGTGTCTGCACTGTGAACCCCTGCTTGCACAGAATAGCGTGTTGCTCTTAGAGCACAGCGTGGGCAATAAACATGTTTCCTTCAAGGGATGTGTTGAGTTTTGTTTACCAAGAATTCCCATTTCTATTTGCTGCTCTCCTCAAATGTACTTCGTCTACATCAGAAGGACAGAGGTAAGAGTTTACAGAAGATTAAACAGATGCAAACACATTAAGAGAGACAGTAAGGGATGCAAATTGTTAAACAAAAATATTAAAGTCCACTTTAGATGTCTTCGGGGCTTTTCAGTACCCAAGCTTAATAAAATTAACCAACTATTGCAGCTTAGCTGCTCTGCTTAACATTGCTATCGGAAGCAATCAATAGGAAATCCAGCCTTATATGGTATGTTTTGGGGTACAAATTTTAGGTTCTGCTCTGAAGTGGAGAACAACTCCCGGGAATATTGTCAGCCATGCAATTTCAACAAGGTAACTTGTCGCAGTGCTTCTTAGTGCACTCCAGTACTTCAGCCCTTTTTAAAATGCAGTCCCCTTTGAAAGGAAGAGGAAATAGTTTGGACTATTACTGCAGTTTCTTATGTAAAAACAGGCAGTGCTTGTAGGAAATACAGACCTTGAAAAGTGAGGTGAGCACTTGCTAGTCCAAGGATTAAATTAGCTGGCCAAGAGAGAATTGTCACCCTACAAAGCTCCCATTGAAATCTGTAGGGGTACAAATATTTTTTGCTGTTTCATTTGAACATATGGCTATTTGGTGGTGACAAATATTCACTGAATCTACTATTTAAACATGATTGCGTATTAATTGAACGTTGTGTCTGTAGCATGCAATTTGAGCGTCGCTCAGTAGTCCTGTCTCTTGTACTTACTACTTCACTTTGATTTCAGCATTTCCTGGCCTCTTAAGCATTCCTCATGTATCAATTCCCATGGAGTTCCCAACTTTTCATCCCCTCAGGGAGCCTGCTCATGTTTGACTGTGGTGGAAAAGGGGAATATCATGGTGCTGAAGTCTTTTTGTTCTGGATGTGTGCTAGATACTGACTGAGTGTGATACTATTTCAGATTTGTCCAATTTTTGTGATTTTATTGCTTGTGTCAGGTAGAACTTGGAGGCAACTCCAAGGCATTCAGGAGCCTGTTGTGGTGTGTACTTTGTGCACTCATGACAAGACCCAGTTTCTGGTCCAAAGAGCTTGTCTGTGTTCTAAGGTGAAACCCATCAAGTGGATGCAACAAGAAAGCAGAAGAGGAAAAGAATCATGACAGAAACACCTCAATATGTGGATTGTCTTCCTGCATCTTTTGACAGTTCAAAATCAATTTTTTATATGACTAAACTATTAATAGCATTCAGCTCTGTTAGCAAAGAGGAGAGTGTGTCCAATGCCACTTTCTATATGGGCAACAATTAGCGTCACAGCAATTAGTGTCCTGCAATCTGTGGCTTCTCCCTCTAGAATGGAGCGTGCAGTGCAAGCTCTTCTGAGGAGAGCTGACTAACATCAGGTAACATGGAGGAAGCTCCATTGCTCCTGCAATTTATTAGTTCATCCTAAAAAGCAGGTTGGAGGAAGCAGCTCCTTTGAGGCCATCTGGGCTGTTGTGTGCTGAGTTGTGGTTGCCAGGACATCTCCCTGGGCCGTAGCCTTTGTGAGGGGTGGCTGAACAGCATCAGTATCTATTGAAACAGCCCCCCCCCAGCACAGAATGATCCCTGCTGTTGCTCACGGCCACCTGTAAGGCACTCTAAGGAAAGAGATGGGCTGGCACGTACATATGACCTTCTTCTGGAAAGAGCCAAGTGTGAGGGAGGCATTTGGCCTGTGTTGGCAGCTGGATTCTCCCTGAAAGCCTGTGCCCTATCAGTACACATCAGCAGAGTGAACAGACTCACAGCTGGTGACCTTTAAGAAGGGATCTCTGAGGTAGTATTCCCCGCAGAGCCAGATCCTGTCGCCTGTGATACCTCTTGCAAAGCTGTGTTGGTATGAGGTTGAACTTCAGGTCTTCTGGTGCTCTACACAACATCTCTCCTTCATCGCTCCCTGTAAGGAAAAGTTAACGCAGTCCCTGTCCTGAGTGAAGTTCTGTGTTTATCAGGAGCATGATATCTATCTATCTATCTATCTATCTATCTATCTATCTATCTATCTATCTATCTATCTATCTATCTCACCTATAGAAAGAAAAGTTCCTCCAGTTAAATATTTGCATCATTAAGAATGCGTTACATGGAACAGAAGTTCCAAACACAGTTTCCACTGCCGAGGGTCCTTTACCAGCAGAAAGAACGATTCTAAAAATCTATTTAAAATTAACAAAAAGAATCATTAAGCAGAGTAAGATTTTTAAAAATGCACTTTCAAGCTGGGAAGCCACCTCATTTAATATAACGAGTGAGCAGATCCTTGGGCCCTGAAGAGAAACAAATTGAAACAAAATGGCTCCAGCGCTGACTTGCATAATGATGGATTGAGCACGTGTCCTGGCATCTAACAATCCCATCTTTCCCACGGGGCTTCAGAAAACAGCATTTATTGTGACAGAAGGTTCTGGCCAGGACACTGTTTCAATCAGGAAAAAGAAAAGAGCTAGTAACGGTATGAATATGGAGTGGAAGAAGAAGAGGAGAAAAGTTGGAGAAGTTTAAGGTCACAAGCATTGGAGAGGACAACGGTGATAATGCTCACAGAAGTAGAGTGGGAAGCAGAAAAGGGGGAAGTGTTTAAGGGAGGAAGATAGGGCAGTTGAGAGATGCTTCCAAAGAGGCCGGTTAACTGGGTTAAGAAGGAATGAGCAGTCCCTGGTGGAATAACTAACCCTCACATGAGCCCTTGCTAGTCCTTAAAGCTTCTTTCCCTCTCCTCTCTCTAAAGCAGCACATGGATGTTTTGAGAGAGAAGGACCCGACCCACTAAAAGTCTTTTGGTGCAGCGCCGATAGCAGCAGTGCACCCAGCGGGTGATCTACTTGTACCAGCCCCACGCTCTTCTGCCTTTCCTGGGTAGCAAAGGGTTTCCTTAAGAGTGAGGAAGAGGGAAGCGTAGACCAGTTTCACCCTTGGCCTCTCTGCTGAAATGTCAGCTACAGATAAGAGAGTGTTGAATGACTATGTGAGATGAAGAGTAACAAGATGTGAATGCCACCTCCTGCGAACTGGACTGGATCACTCAACTGCTATTTCATATTTTCTGTGCTATTTCATAGGAGTTACTGGGCAGCTGTAAAACGTAAATGGAGCAGTAGATCTCAGCTGACGGATGCTAGGATTTTCCACTGCCACCCGCAAAGTCCTTGGAGGTCTTTGTAAGTTCCAACAGCTACTTAGTCTGATCTAGCTAAGTAGATTTAGTGGGTCACTGTGCTGAATATTGCCCTGCAGCAAAATCACTTGTCCACTTTGCAGGTACAGTCTGGAGAGTGGAAGATTCTTAATTAATGACACACTTTGTGAGGGAGGCAGCAGGGTTGCGTTTTCCAGAACATCAGTCAACTTGCCCAAATGAAGTATTGGTCACAGCATAGGTAATTTGAAGCTAGATTACCCGTTAGGATAACATCAGAAAAAGTGCAACTGTCCTCATCCATGCTACCTAAGAATTCAGGAAAAGCGCAGGACTAACATAGCAGCTGCCTGCATGCTCATCAAAAGCTGGTGGTCCCAGTGGAATGAGGCTGTGCACCGTCTGTTCTGCATGCAGCCTGCCTGATCCATCATCCATTCCCTTTCATCTATCATTGTGCATGGGAAGCAGGGAGGCTCTTTGCTCCTCTGTCTGTGGCTTCTGTCATTTTTTTGTTATTGCACACTGTCAAAACATTGTCTCTCCCCATACCTCCCTTTTGCCTGTCTCCCTTTGGAATTTGTGCTGAAAGATGAAAGCAAAACTATCTTTCTTGGCTACCAAAGAGGCAGAAGGTTCACTCTGACATGTGCATGGCCTGTGGAGACACAGAGATGGCACTGGGGCTGAAGAGGGGAATATTTGGGTGGAGAGAAGCCATCTGTTTCTCTGGCTAGAGCACAGCCTACCTTCTCATGGGCTCTGGGAGGTTTACTCACTGAAAGAGCACCTATTGTCTTGCGTACCTAAGCCTTCCCTCTGCCCCTTGAATTCATCTGTGATCCAATCCAGCACAATATCAACCTTATCTGTAGATAAGTATGATCTGCATTTCATACTCCTGCAAATGTCCCCTGAGCGCAAGACTATCATGCCCCCGAGCTGGAGCCTTTCCTGGGGAGGCAGGCACACGTGAGGGTCTGTCCTGGCGTCTGCATTGCATGCAACGTTTAGAGCCAGCTCTTTATTTCTGGAGTCTTGTTTCCAAGGCAGAGACTCCTTCAAAATCACTCAAAGAAGGAAAGGGGCTGTGGGAGCAGACTGATGTTGGCGTTTGGTGTGGAGGCCCTGGAAGAACTGACAGGCTCCTCAGCTGTCTGAGGGTAACGCTGGGAACTGCAAGGGAAACTGGTCTCTTGAAATAGAGATCTTTCCAGCAACTTTGCAAATTGACAAGATTTTGAGCGGAGAGTTGTCTTCACCTCTGATCCAAAATGAGATTTGTATGTCCCCTCACATGTGTCACCATCCCTGCCACCCTGAGCAAGAGCTGTGTTGATGAAGAACTCGTTAAGAAATAAAATCTCTAATGTGTCCTCTGAAATCTGGCCATACTCCCTCGCTCTTTTTTTTCTTTTAAATCTCTGCCTTGTTTATGTTTTCAGTAATTGTTAGGAAACTTCTGTCTCTCCGTGTTTAGGTACATTAAGGCTGGGCTATGATGGAATGGACTGAAATACCGTTAGTGCCACACTGATGTTGCAAAGCACCCGAATGTAGTAGGTACAGTTTTAGCTTTTCAGCTCTCTCCTACCACCAGGAGCTTTGGTACTCGAGAGAGGTCTGTAACCGTGGCTTCAGATTTAAGGATATTACCAGAACTCCAGTGTTACTATTTGGGATTTCTTCCATCCAAACTGCCACTCTAAATCTGGTTGGATCCTGAAGTGCTCTCAGACATCCAGGTCTCTCTTCAAAAAAGCCGAGCTGTCAAAAACTGGCACTCTGGTTGGATTTCAGTGCGTGTGGCTCTGACAGCATGCATCTCTCAGCAGTTTCAGCTGGATTCTCTCATCTTTGCTTCCTTTCTTAAATGTTTGTGTAATGGTGTTATGTCTGCTCCCTCACACATCAGAGACCGCTGGAATTTAGGGTTTATAATTTTTTTTTTTGTTTTTTTTTTTCCTGAAGTACCAACTGCATTCAATACTGTTCAGATTTTGTCATTTGAATGTCTTTACAAGGCCATTAAATTTGCAGGGTTTTTTTTGTTTGGTGGGGGGGGGGTTTGTTTGTTTGTTTGTTTTTTGTAGTAAGTTCTTAGTTACTCCAGTACTGTTAGCATAAGTCACAGAAGGTATTGGTGTCCCAAAGATTTGCTGCAGCCTTAGGAAGAGAAAAAAACCTCTTTTGTACCATCTCACCATACATGTCCCAGCAGTTCAGCTGCCGTGCAGACTGTTGCCATCCTACAGTGTGATCCCAGGTCAGCCCCAACCCTGACCTCCCACAAAAAGGGTTGCTGGCAGTGTAGCAGGGCAGGATTAGAAGAGGAGTGGAGTATGTGAGTACAGGCCACAGGTAATTGATAAGCAGCAAGAAAATGGAGTCTGCTTGAGCTTGGAGGAAGGAGTGAGCAGTTCTAAAACAGGAGTTTTCCCTGTTTCATTAGTAGGTATGGGACTTCAGTTACTCTGCAGTCCTGGCTCCCATTTAAAGAAGTGAGATGTTCTGTTTAATATCCTTGCTATTTGGGAAATTGAAGGTTTATCACTGTCCTTGAAAATAAGCTTCTATAGTGCCAATTAAATCCTCTGTTTAATTCTGGGAGCCAGCTGGAGATGTTTGTGACTAAGACTTTAGATGTACTCATCTCAATGCATCTATCTTAGTTGCTGTTGGTGTTTTCCCTCTTTCTGGTACCTTATATCCCAAGGCAGCTACTTCTGAGGACAACTTAGCACTTTCTAATCCCTGACATTCATGGCCTTCTTGTTCAACCTCTCTCTTTGATCTCAAACCAAATACTCCATTTAGTTGTCTAAATATCATGAAGCACACAGTGGTCTCTTCCTTACATATGGAAGTGAACAGTTATGTGCTGGTTTAAAACTGCCCAACTGAAGAGAAAGTTAACACTGATTGTTAGAGGGTTATTGTTCCACCTAGCAAATTGTGTTTTGGGTGGGGGGAGGTAACAGGGATGAGAGTTGTTTGTCTAAGATTTCTAGATGTTGTCTGATGCTTCTTGTAAAGCTTGCTGTTCCACACAAGGCTTCTGATGCAGTTGCTGTTCTGGGATCTGCCCTTTACCTGCACTGATAGTCTCATGGAGATTTTAGGAAAGCCTTTGTCCAGTGATAGGGTGGGGAGAGCTATGAGTGTTTGGGTTTCTTTGTTTAATGCAAATTCTGTTTTTTCCTGCTGCTGGAGCATCTTTTCGGCTTTGCTGTAGTTTAGCCCTGCTCAGAACCAAGCTATGCAGTCTCTTATATGCTCTCCCCACCCTCCAAGGGAATCGAGGAGAGATAATATAACAAAGAGCTCAAGGTTTGAGATAAGGAGAGGGAAAGATCATTTTGACCATTATGGGCAAAACAGGACTCGACTTGCAGAAAACTATTTCAATTTATTATTAATAAAACTGAAGCAGGATAATGAGAGAGAATGAAAACAACTTCTCCCCACCCCTCCCCTCTTCCCAGGCTTAATTTAATTTCAAATTTTCTTTACCTTTTTCCCCTCTGAGTGGCAACGGGGGGAATAGGGAATGGAGGTTGCAGTCAGTTCATCACATGTTTTCCGCTGCTCCCTCCTCCTCAGGGGAAGAACTCATCACATTCCTCCCCTGCTGCAGTGTGGGGTCCCTCCCATGGCTACAGTCCTTCATGAACTGCTCCAATGTGGGGTCCTTTTCCATGGGGTGCAGTCCCTCCAGAACGGCTGCCCCAGCGGGCCACAGCTGCCTTCAGGCATCCGCCTGCCCCAACGTGGGCTCCTTCACAGGCTGCAGGTGGATCTCTGCTCCTCCGTGGACCTCCATGGGCTGCAAGGGGACAACCTGCTCCACCATGGTCATCACCACAGTGCAGGGGAATTTTGGCCAGGAGCCGCATTACTCCTCCCTCTCCTTCTTCACAGACCTTGGTGTCTGCAGCTGTTCCTCTCACAGGAAATTCTTCACAATCAGCTCAGGCAGATGCCTCTCAGATTCCCTTCACATCTCATCTCTTTACTTCTTGGCTGGGCCAAGACGGGCCCAGGAGAGGCCAGAGGGTGAGGCCCACAAGGTGCATACCTTCCCCTCTCTGCTCCCCGCTTCTGCTTCTTCACTCTTTTTTTTTTTTTCCACACCCCTCTCCCCCCCCACCCTTCTTAAATACGTTATCACAGAGGCGTTGTCAGTGTAACCCATTGGTTTTACCCTGGCCAGGGACAGGTCCGCCCTAGACCTGGCTGAGTCCACAGGACAAAGGGGAATCTTCTATTAGCTTCCCAGAGAAGCTGCCGCCGTACCCCGCCACACACAGCCAGCTCAGTGCTGTGTGCCGCAGCTGCGGGCCAGGTACGGGCGAGCGAAGGCTGCTATCCGGGGAGCAATGTTACGTTCAGACCAAGGGCTCTGATTCAGTATCGAGCTCATCTGTGTCCACCAAACTGGAATGGCTTCTTGTATGTTTATTCTTATCCAAGATGCGGGAATTTGATTGATTTCATTTTCCAGTGAGAGGATTACTGGATCTGTGTTTCCTTACTTTGCTTTTCCCACTGATCACGACCACCCACGAGGCAGAACTCAGTAGTTACTGAATAGCTGCCCAAAGCACTTGTGAGCCTGTAATACCATATGTTTACCAATCTTGAAACTTTGCAATGACCAAACAATAATTCAGCAAATTAGGGTGATTTTTTTTTATTCCTTTGTAAGTTAAGCTCCGTTTGAAACTTAGTGAGCCTTTCCTGACTGTAGCTTTGAAAAGCTTTGCAGACTTAGCCAACTGTTACTGTATTCAGAAATATTGTTATGATGACAGCTAATTCCTTGAGCAATGTGATTTTCAGCTGGCTGCTTGCTCTTCTTGCAGAGCTCCAAGGTGATCCGTAGCTGTGAGTGCAGAAGTCTGATCAGTCACACTTTCCGAAGAACCTATCCAAGACTGTCTGGACAGAACCGAATGCCCTTTGTTTATCCTTTGCATAGCAATAGGAAAAATGAATAAAAGGAAAGCTAGTCTTGGCATGTTCTCTGGCAGTCAGTTAAGTCAGAGTAACCTGCACTGTCAATACACATCATGGAGCAGGGAGAAGTTAGCACTCTCTAATCATGTTACTAGTGTTCAGACTTCCACTTTTCGCTTAGACTTGACTCATTGGAGTACTTGTCAGCTGGCCTAGCTAGTGTGTCATGTTATCTGTTGTGTCTCTTTGACCATTCTGTCTCCCTTATGTGAATGACAACTCTTTAATTAGGATATTATGGGAGGATGGACCTGGCTGCAGGTCTCTGTTAGGAGCATCACTGACCATGCTTGAGATGAACAGCTACATTTCCCAGCATTTCATGTAACGGGAGCTAACTTTTCCAATGAGACTTTCATATTTTTATGAAGAAAACAATAATTTCCTTTTCTTCTTTTATTTTTTTTCCCCCAGGGAGATGTGGTATTAAAATATTCAACTGTCTGTCTAATTTCTTAACATGCAATTTGTCAGGAAGTGAGTTCCCATTAAATTCTTTATAATTAGCATACTTGGACTTTGATAGACATTTTTCTTTTTTGCATCAGTATTTTTTTTCTTAGCTCATTATCTGCATGCAAGATCAGTCAGCTAAATTCCTGTCTATCAGACATCTCTTTCTTCACTTATTTTTAAGCAGTCTGAGGTCCATAAGTATTGCAATGAACAACTGCACTGGATCTCAGATTTTACATGGGTCACAGGTGAAAAGAATTGGGAAAACTCTGCCTGGAACATGCTAAATGCTTTCTCCTTCCATGTTACCTGTTTTGAAATTATACTTTTTCCTGTTTTCTGTGCCGAAAAGAGGAGCAGGAATTCAGGCCAGGTCATCAGTGGTGTAGTATCTAGAGAGCCCTAATACTTTAAGACAGGGTATTTAGTATTCATTCCCCCTTTGGAAAGGACTGGCAGGACTTAAGGCAGCCTCTCTATGTATGTTATGCTTATTTCTAGCTAGGCTTATCGAGCTCCTCACCATCACAGGCACTGGATTCAAGTAATTTTTTATTATTCATCACAATGTGTTCTTTGACTAAATTGAGTTTTCCATTGCTATTGCAGCTGCTTTCTCAAAAGAGCTGGTTATAAATGCACAGCCTCTTTCTGCACATACTGCTTAAAAAGCACATGGACACGGCGGTATTAACATAAAAATCTCTTCTTGCTTAGTTACTCATCCACTGGCCTTTTCTCCCGTGGGTGGCTGTTGTAAAAGAGCTCTTGGAAGTGCAAACACTGCTGCAAGTTCTCAAGTAGTTTTGTCCAACAGCTTGTTGAGCTGGCAGAGAAGACAGCTGCGGCAAAAATCCAAGCCCTTATCCCCGATGACATCCATGGCAATGTCCAGAAAGTTTTGCCCTGGGGTAATGCTGAAGTAAATTACATGTTAAAAATGAGGTAGGGAAAGTAGCAAAGAGGTAGCTAATCCCACCACACCGTGGGCTAGTGAGAGCTTTCGGCCGCGAGCAGGGAGTGAATCGATCACGGCTGGCCGCAATGGGCCGTCCGGTCACATTAACTTCAAAGGGGTTCTCAGCAGCTATGGGTTCTCTCAGGCATACTAATACCATCCAGGAGCAGAGAGAGGAGAAAAGGACGCTCAAAGGGGGCAGACTAGGTTGCCCACTTGACAGTTAGTGAAAGGAGATTAAGGGAAAAGTAGGAATTGTCACGGTTCTGCATAAATACATTTCCTCCGTGAAGGAGCGTGGAGACTCTGGGGCGCTCTCACAGCAAGGCAGGAAACACGAACAGCGAATGGCATGGAAAGCTCTTCTAAAATTCTTTTTCTAATCAGTCCTCACTGTGCACATGTGCTGTGGTCCCAGTGCTTGGTGTCAGATACTGTGTAGCTCCCACCTTGAAACCAGGGCAGACGGGGAAATGGCATATGGAAAGTGAGCCAGGCTCTGCGTGGCCTGCTTTACATCCCTTCGATCTGGAGTGCAGATGGAAGAATGAGCCAGCTCTTCGGACTTTCCTGGCCCCGAGCACCATGGTTGTTGATGGGCCTCAGGTCCTTTATTTGCAACTGATTTGAATCTTGTGCACTTCAAAGGTACCGCCTGCAAAAGATAATCCCTAGCTATGCATCAGCCCATGGCTTCTGGCAGTCTGACTTTAAAAGAGGTAGAGCAAACTTTGAAATAATACCAGCGGATTTTGGTTCCTATCACTCTTTCCCATACCCAAATCTAGCTCGTACCTCTGCCTAGTTAGTGTTGAGAGAAAGAAAGCCTATGGAAATCAATCTAGAAGTTGAATGTAAGCTAAAAAACAGAGTCACACTATGACCCGACCATAATTCCAGGATGGAATCCCTCCTTTGGGACCCCAATAGGGAGAATAGGGCAAGGAGAAGAATGTTGCTTAACAGGGTTTGAGTGTTCGCTGTTGAATTAATCTCTTCAGATAGAAATATTGGTGCAGGATGGTGGCTGAGACCATTAGACTTCTGGTTCAGGTAGGTGACTCACTTAAAAGCCACATGGCTGAAGGGTTAGACGAGGATAAGAGCAAGCTGCTTTCGCCGCTGAGGTGGCTGCGAGCCACCGCACGCAGGCGTAAAGTCGCAGGCGACTTGTAAATGTGCTGTTGAGGGAGCTGGCTCCCAGCTGCCAGCTAATCAAAGTCAGCGCTCTTCCCTTCTCTCCTTCAGAAGGGGACCCTGTCCTCGTTTCGAAGCTGTTGCAAGCCGAGTGGCTGCTTTTAATAGAGTGTGCACAGAAGATGGTTGTAGGCAATTGAATTAGGGTTGCGTTATTAGTCCATCTGTGCAATATGCTCTGTTTATTGACAATCTGGTTAGAGTGGCTGGAGCTTGTTAAAGGTAAAGTGTTTCTGACTGTTGAATTTTGGGAGTTGTCCACCTGTTAAGAGGAAGCAGCGCTGGAGGAAGGGCTCTCTCTAGACTGAAAAGGGTCTCAGTGTGAACAGTGTGGAAGCTTCTTTGCTGCTTGTTCTGGCTTTCTGGAAGGGGGAAGGGTTACATAGGAAAGGATCATCAGATAGCAGGATTTCGCTCTGCAGTTTGTTGTGATGTGCATGCTTCCACTCCATCTGCTCACGGCAAGAGGCCGCTGTTGGGGTGTGGGATTGTATGCAGGGCTCAGGGAGACCTCTCTTTTGCTCACATTTCTGAAGGATCTGATCTGGTAGCATCTGATCTGCAGCAACTGAAAGCCAGTCTCTTAATGTCATTGGATCCGTGAGGTACCTTTGTGAATGAAACACGTGTGCATCAGAGGGAAGAAGTGTGTGCTGCACTCTTGGTTCAGGAGGGTGTGATGTGACTTTTGCAGCAGATTTTATGTGCATGTGTCAAGCTCTTGCCTGTAACAGCAGCCTCACTGTGGTATTTGAGATGGAAAGCTGATCTTTAAGGATGATCACTTAGACAGTAGGGAACAAATACAGCAATTGCTTATGCAACAAGTACATTGCTTTTTGAAGACAGCAGGCGCATACTGTTGCCTGAAGAATAGAAAAATGGCCAAACATAACTCTCTACCAAAGCCATGATGTTCATTCAGGCTTTTGGCTTCCCTGGAATCCTTTAGTTCAGAGCTTGGCTGTCAGTGCACTCCCATTCTGCTCACCAGCATCAGATGTTTATTTTTGTATACTGCAGCTATCCATAGTGATCCAGTCACATGTCCTGTTAATAATGTTGATGGGTCCTTTTCAGTATTGGGTCCCAATAAGTGAGCTCAATTGTTGCACATTACAAGACAACACAAAATGTCTTTGGCATCTCATCTGTTTATAGGTTCATAGTGAAAACCGCATGCAGAGAAGCAGCAGTGATGACTAAAAAAAGTGTGGGAGTGACTTAGGAGAATAGACATTGAAAAGCTAAATAGGTGTAACTTGACTACAAAGCAATTTGTAAGACATGCTGAAACTGTATTTAGAGCTTGAAAGTAACAGGAAGATAATTGTTTAGGGTGATCTAATGGGGTTTCAATTTAAGCAAAGGATCAAGTATGAGAACTTTTTGTGATATAGATATAAAAAAATATTCATTCTGAATAGAAAAAGGCTCTATCACTTTCTTTGTACAAAACAAAGTAGTCTTAATGTATAGAACAACACTTGATAACACGAGGTCTGTTTAACTCTTATAAGATGGGTGTTGTTCTTGAAACTGAGTTGCAAAGCACCTTCAGTTTCTAGAAGTCCAAGCTCCAAAGGGTATCTCTTGAGCACTCCAAGAGTTCTTACTGTGGTTAATTATTTTCCGAAGAATCAGGACGAGCTGAACAGCAAACTCTTACTGAAACTCAGTACGCAACTTGAAGAAGTCAGAATTTTAAGCAGTATCGTTTGTACTGGCATGGAGGTTGACACGAAGCTGGGAACACTTATCTTCAGTTACCTGGCAGTGGCCTGAAGCAACACAATATGAAAATAGTAGTACAGTAAGGGTGCATAAAAATTTGCTATTCTTAACACCATACACATTAGTGTAGCGTGCCAGTCCTGCGCAGGAGCTTCTCTCTTCATTGAGAGCTGGGAGCCTGCAAAAGTCAATCCGTATGAAAATGAGCAACACAGTTTAGAGACAGCCTGCATTTCTAGAGATCAAACTTTGAAAAGCCAAGGATCACATAAAACGTCTGCATCGTGTATTCATTTTCTTCATCTGGAAGAAGGAAAAGTTTAATAACCAAGAGGTAGACTAGGGAATCCAATCCATCCAGTTACTACAGAGAGAGAAGACCGTGGAATACCAATGCACTTTGAAGTCGGTATCCTGATAGACCCTGGTGTATTTGTGATGATTTGCAAGTAACCTGACAGTGCATGAAGTAATTGTCTTTGTAGATATGAAACAACATTGATATCGACTTTGAAATTTAAATGAAAGAAACACAGCAGAGTTCTTTTAGATGCATAACCTTGGTGCATTGATTTATTTTTTTTCTTTATAATAGGTTAATCACTTGAACAGGTATTAGTTAAAGAGGTTTCTATTTTATTGCAAAGCAGAAACAACCATGTAAGAATCCATGTTCTTGAATAGTTACAGTGTACTGCTTCCCACCCTGTATATAAATAGGACCTAAACCAAAGTGATTTAATTATCTGGGAACAAATAATTGTTATTGAGGAAATACTTTCTTTGGCCTGTCCTGTTGCCACTGTGAAATGCAAAGCACAAAGCAAATAGCAATATAGACTTATTCATTGGTGTGCTGTGTGCGATATAGGAAATGCACAAGCAGCAGCTTTGGTAGCCAGTTAGAAAACTCCGTTGGTGTCCGGTGTCTTTACTGCAATTTCTTATGGACAAATGGCTGTATCTGAGCAGAAGCTTTCATTGAATACTCTTGTCCTTTTCAACATCTCGGGTTCACTATTGCAGATGAGTAGGGAGTTATTCAATATTAATAGGTTTATTTTATCAGGTAAAGTGTTTATTAAAGAGAGTTCCCTAGTATATGATAAAATCTTTATTCGAAGCTATGAAGTAGTGATAGAATTTGATGATCCTTCTAATGCATTTGGTACAAAACCATTTTACATTTCCAACAAAGACCATTGCTGCCCTAATTACAAACTGTTACACTCTAAATAGAAGAATTTAATCTTGTCTAGTCTCAGTATCAGCATTTGCTTTATCAGTCTTGTCAGGTGGCATTTGTTTGGGGGGGGCATTCAATTTCATGCCATTTTAAGCAATTTCACTGGCAAAGCACATAGATTCACAATGTGTTTAAGTGGAAATGGAAATTCTCAGTGAAAATGTGTTAAAATCTCATTTGAGTTAGTGTATAGTCCTCTGTGGAACATGAGTCTGTGTGTAATCCTAGCCCTTTCTGCAGCAGCATCCTTCAGCAGTCTCCTCAGAGCTTCTTTATGGGTGTAGTTTTACATTCAGCACCCAAATTCCTGATTCAATAATGGAAGTAAATTCACGGTGTAAATACAGAATCGAGAACGTCAAGGCAAACTTGGCTGCCAAGTGAACTCTAGCTGTTAGCCAGAGCTAATGAGCAATGCGCTATGTTTTAGGTGGTTTGAAATCTGTTCTTTCCAGAAATCCAAGACAACAGTGCCACAGTTGGTGTCATTTTTGGTGGAGGGAGAGGACCGGTTGTTTTGTTTTCTGTGGCTTTGCTTGGGTCAGGATGTGCGCAGAATCCAAGCGCACTCTGGGGAAACCGTTTTCAAGTCCTGACAGCAGTATACGTGTGAGCACACGTGCGACAAAATAAATTGCCTCTTCTGCTATAAAATGCGGTAGGTTCCCACTGGAGGAATGTGCTCTGATACGAGATTGGGCAGTACAGAAAGGCTTTTCAAACATGATCCCAAATTTCCAGGTGATCTGCATGCTCTCCTTTTGTTCTTAAAACAACTTGATCACAGCTGTGGCGAACGTGCTCTGCTCCTGGTATTGCCCCTGATGAGGATGTGAGGAGTGCACATGAGCCGTGCTTACCAGGATTTCTTACTTTCCCTCCCTTCCTTCTTTTTCTTTCCTTACCTGCAGCACAAGGGAATAAATGGGTAATAAGTGAGAAAATACTGCTTGGGTTTATTGTTTAATTCCCTCAGTGCTTGATTTCTGGAGAACATAGGTTTAGTTTAAAGCAGTCCCTGAGCAACAATCTGGCTATAATTCATGCTTCCTATTCTTACCCAGACACAGGAAGCCCTAGGCCTTCACAGAGATGAGTCTTTCTGAGATTGAGAATATATCCTTGTTGCTCTTAAGTGTACTTGGGATGTTTTGTCATCCTGGACAATATTCACGTCTTGGTAATGCGAACCTGACTTCCAGGAGAATCATATTTGGCCTGAAGTCAGTCGTCTTTGCCAGGTTTTTTTTTGGTTTTTTTTTTTTTTCAAAAGTTGTTAACATGAGGGCAATATCAGCTCCCACTGAGCTGATATTTCTCTTTAGTGCTTCCATGGGAAATAAAATATTTTGAAAAGCTGGCTCCAGTCTGTGCTTGATGAGCAGGCAGAACATACTTCTGAGATTGCTGTTCAGACATCTCATTCTGTGTCTTACTGAGAAATCACTGAAATTGGGAGAGGCAGGAATGCAGCTGGTAATTTGTGCTAGCCATTCTTTTTAGCTCTCTGGACTTGATGAAAGCAGCATCTCAATTTGGTAATACTAACAGCTAAGCCTGGTTTCATTACTGCTTGCACAGACTTTTGTGTAAAAGAGATCAGAAAAAAAGCTGGAATCGTAACTAAAAACCAGAAAAGGAAGTCAGAGCAGGAAATGGGCATCTCGTGTCCCGTAATTTGCCAGTGCATCTTAGTCCTCCATTGTTGTAAACTTCGCATTCTATTTCTGTTTATCCATCCTTTTCTCCAAGGCTGCGAACTCAGAATAGCTCTGCCTGTGATATCCCCATCTGTCCCAGCTGTGTGCTATTTCAGAGCGGATGATGCCATTTGCAGCACGTTCCTGTACTGTGTCACTTTTGCAATGGGCAAATATCCACCCAAGGCTGTGTGGGCAACACCAAAATTTATTACCCTGGTGACCTTGCTCGGCACTCCTGGGGTTGAAGGTTAGTGCACTAATTTATGGTATCAATCTACCTTCTGCCGTGATACTGTTTCAGAATACCTTCTGCATTTCAGGGAATGTCTTGGGTTCAGTACATTTAAATCACTTTTATATGATTTTAGGTTCAGTAAGGTAATTTTTTTGCCAATATAAAATGTCTTCAAGTATTTCGGGAAGAAGAGTTTGTTTGAGCTGATATTCATTATGGGAAGATTGATGGGGCCACTGATCCCATTAATTTGTTATTGGCCCTTAACTTTGTGTAATGGGTCAGGCATCCTACTTTTAGCTTCAGGGCAAGTTTACCCAGTGAACAAATTCTCATCTTGTTGTATAATACCTTTCTTCAGAAAAGTTCCATTTATCTTTGGCATCTGGTTTTAATAGGGTCTCTGCTTTATATCCAGTCCTACGTCTGTGTAACCTGAGCTATAGAGGCAGGTTACACAACTTGGGCAGGGTCCCGAGGCACATCCTGGTGTCTCCTCAGTACTGTCACAGAACTGTAGAGAGATCTGTGCTTGCGGAGTCATAGACAATATCTTTTTCAAACTGAATCTGTCTTGGGTCATGGCTTTTCTAGTTCATCTGTACATCTAGAGACACACATGAAATGTTTTGCAGAGTACTTCAAAAAGCCCAGCCTGCCTCTGTGAAAGACAGACCCAAGGAGAGTCAGCATTTCTCTAAAAGTGGGTGTGTCGTGGAAGCACCAGAACTCAAGCCCAAGTCTGTAGCACTGTTAATTCAGCCAATGGTGAAAATGGGTTGGGCTGTGTTTGTTGCAGTTAAAGCTGCTGTGCTGGCATTGGTATCTCGTTAAGATGCAGTGACAGAATTGGGAATATAAGCCCTTAAATGTGTGGTACTGGCAACAGTCTCCCTGTCAAAGGAAGATGTTTTTATTCAGGTGTTACCATAATAACAGAATTGCTTGGTTTTCAGTAATGCATTTCTTCGCCTTTCTGGTTTCTCTGTCCTCCTGTGGCAATCAGAGCCTGCCTGCCTTCCCTTACGAGAGAAGCTTTTCAGGAAGGACCTCTTCCGACAGCTGAGAAGAGTGCTGGGTGCTGCAGCAGTGCCACGTCAATCAGAATGGGTTTTTGTCAAGTGTCTGCTGTCTCCGCTGAGTTTTTCAGTCTGTCTGGCCTCCCCACTCATCGGTGTGGCAGCCAGAGCTCTGGTGAGAGGGACAGTGCAGCTATGCTTCTCCGTATCTGGTTATAGCTGGAGTACAGTGTCTCATTGTCTCTGCCACATTGGAGAGCGTATCAAAATTTGGAGTGGAGGAGGAAGTGAGTGAGGAAATAAATAGACTATTTTTCTTCTTAAAGCTTAATGGCAGTTTCTTTTTAATTTCCAGACAAACCGTGCCTTTCCTTTACAATTTGTACATCTTCAGGAACTGGTAGGCGTGAGGTGATGAGCCTGGTTTAGGGTGGGAATCTGAGCTGACCCCTCTCCTGCCTCCCTGAAGGCGCAGTAGGGTTCCTACTCCATCCTACCCAAGGCTGAGGTGCAGTCCCACAAAAGCAGGTGCCATATGACAGCCAAGGTACTACATACCACCTCACAGCCCACTTCACTGCTTTTGTAAATAAAAGCAAAGGATGCTTTCATTACATTTCCCTATATATTTGTAACTCTTTTACCAGACGTTTTGTGTGTACCATCTGTGCACCTTACCAACGTACTCTGTCCCCCGATGCTCTCTCGTCTGCATGCCCCAGAGGCAGGCAGCAATGTGCTTGTGTTCAACAGCTCACACAGTCTTCTGTGCTCGATGGTTTGTTGAATTGCTGCTGTCCTATCACAGAAGATGCCTTCTGTCTTGACTCTTTTCTTGTCACATTGGAATGTTACCAAACATTGCCACCCTCATCTGGCTGTTGGGGCTGGTCTTTGGCCATGCTATTTACACTTCTAAAGACATAGAATTTCTTATAAGCTCTTTTTCTAATAAATTAATCTCTAAGTTCATGTTTTCTAGTGGGCTTTTTTTTTTATTAAGGAATGTTGGTTATATACAAACATACAGTAAAAATGTGAGACAGATGTACCTTGCTGAAAGCACACTGACTCGAACTTAAAAGACTTTTTTAAGCTTCTGTTTTTGTCTCTGTACACTTTTTATCTCTTGTACTACAGAGGACAATTTCCTCTGATGCCCTCTGCTTTGAGGAAGTTCTGTAATTTAACTTCTGGTTTCCAACGGCCTTCTATGTCTTTTATCTCATGTCTCATAATTTTAAAGAATTTCGTTAGCCACTTTGAGGACATTGCTTTAGCTAGGATCTACCTTACTCTATAAAGCCTTTTAAAAATCTTTTAGAGCCTGGCATTTCTTATGCAGGCTCTTATAAGGGCTATATTTGGCACTTGAACCAAAAATGCTTGTCTTACTAAAGTCTACATCTTCGCTACAGCTCTTTGAATGAAAAGTATTTGCAGTGTTTCCAGGTTCCAGCCAGGTCTCTCTTCTGAGCACTTTCACAGCTTCTTCCCTCATACCTCCAGGTCTGGACCTCCTTCTCTTGCCCGTGCTCTCCAGAGAGCTCTTGCTGTGCACCCGTGCCCTGGTCTCTTTGGAGTCTGAGCAAAAAGGAGAAGATGGTCCCAGCTGGGGGTTTGTTCTTCATGTTGTCCGGGTTTCTTCTGCCTCTTAGCTGGAATCGCTACCTCCAAAGCAAGTGCTGTTACAGGACCAAATTTTCCAGATGTCTTTGTTCTAAATTTAGGAGTGTTCCTGTGTAACTTCTTGGAACAGCTCGTCTTCTCCAGAAGCTATCATTTCGCTAGTACTGCTTAACTGGAGATTAATAATGAGCTTCTAGCCACCATGCTTCTTACTAAATATTTATATTGAGGTAGCACATAAAGGCTGTAATTGAGGTCTAATTGTGCTGATTTATTCAGACCAGTTCTGAGACCTTTGCTACCACTAACTCTGCGGCTAGCAAGCCTCCTACGTGTCCTTGTCCTTCACTGTCATTTTCCTTGGTCAGGTCAGCGCATGAAACCGATCCCTGATTCCCTGGTGTGGAAACTGAACGGCCGAAAACTGCAGTGTGCTGACAGCTCTCTGTGCTTGTTCTCTCTTCATCCCTTCTTTGATTTATTCTTGGATTTTTCAAGAAGAAGGGGACAGGGCAGCCTGTCTTTTCAATTCCTCTGCAAATTTTTGCCCTCGTCAGTGTATCTTTTATATGTCTGTTGATTATGAAGATCGTGAGGCAACCCAGGTGAGCAACTGCTTTCTTCCCTCACACACATAATGCAAATTGCTTCTCAGCTCAAACTACATAGCTCAGCTGCTGCCAATGCCTTATACATGTTGAAGAATCTTAATATCTTTCCCATTTCTTAAAAATTAATCTTCTTTAATCCTGGCAGCACTGTAAGGTTCAAAGATGTTTTACATTATGTACAGGTAGGATTATGGCTTATTCGTTGGTAGAAGGGAAAGATTGATTTTTTTTTTTTTTTTTTTTTTTTTTTTTTTTTTCCGTTGCATCCCTGGTAGTTTTTTCTCTGCTGAAATCTCAGCTCATGCTTTTTTCTCTACTCGACCTGACTCTGCAGAAGGTGAAAATATAACACTCAATATGAAAAGCAAATGCCACAAGTTCTGTTGAAAGCCACAAACTAGGATCACTCTTTCTGCGACAGAGATGTAGTATTATGAATGAAGTTCTGCAAGGTGATGTGCCTTTACACTCTCCACTCTCCTTTTAGCCACTGTGTTATCATCTTTAGTTTTCATTGTTTTAATGGTTGTTCTGGTCTGGAAGGAAGAGAATTTAGAGTGCACAGCAAGATACAAGCTTGTCAATAAATATCCCCTTCCTGCTTTAGGATTTTCTTAAACTCTTAGGTCCAGTTGTCAACGCAAATCTGTCATATCTTAGGCAGCAAATCACTCTAAGGCAAAGCAGAAGAAATTCTCAGCTTGAAGTGCCCCCAAACCCTTCTTATAGCAATAAGGACACTGCAAGATGTGTTTCGCCCAGTCTCCCTGGGTGATTGAAAATGGAGCTTTGTTGACAAGCCATAGACCAGTTGTTTATTTTAAGAAAGTGGGACAGAATACATTGGTGTGTTACAGAGCAAAGTCATCTACCAGAAGTAATGAAGGCAATTCTGAAATAACACAGTTGTTTTTAACTTTACTTTTTTTTTTTCTTTTTTTCTTTTCTTTCCTCATCATAGCTGGAAGTCTTTATTAGGACGGTGCTGAAGGTTGGAATCTTTTATTGGTGTCCTCATGTCTTGTAAGCACTAGAGAGCACAAAAGACAAGTGAGCTTTGAAGTAACAGGTCCTTATAGGTCCAACGATTTCTTTTGCACAAACAATCCATCTATTGTACAACCCTATTTCTATATGTCAAAGAAGCCTTTAGGGTTAAAAATCATTTGGCTCCCCGTCACAACTCAGTTAAGTCCTGTTTGTAGAATATAATTGCTAAGATCTGAGATGGTACCAAGAGTTTTAAGAATTGAAGGGGTTCTGTCTAGATTCTAAAATGGATGTAAGCTATTGGTGTAAGGAGAACATGCAGCAGAATCTGGATGCTTAAAAATTTGGGAAAAGCACAAATAGGAAGCCTGATGCAACACTGAAGATCTCCAGAATTTACACAATTAGTATGGTAAATGGGGAATTATGAACATGAGAAAAGAGCAAGCAGTACAAAAATAAACCTTTCAGCAGTTTAGTCTGGGAAGACTTCTGGCATGATTCAGTGACTGGTGATTAATAAACAAGGAAGATTCAGAGAAAGAAAGGAAATCTGAAAAAAAAAAACCAAACCATCAGCAAACAAACAGTAAATAAATGAAATTAATTATGAAAACTATAAGGCCATGCAGAAGAGCGTGATGACAGACTGATACCTAGGATGAGGATTTTCCAACTAGAATGAAGATTTAATGAAATCTCTGGCATAACCAGAAACTGAGTTTGAAAATGGGGCATACTAAGATTAGGACATGGCCGAAGAGGTCTCAGCTATTCTGAGTCAGTTTATCCAGCATCTGGAGTTCACAAAACCAGTCTGTGTAACACAAAAGTGTCTGCAGAATGAGGTGGAGGTTGTGTCTGGGCTGAGCAGGAGTACTTGTGGCTTGCGTGCTGGATGCCTCCAGATGGTTCTGCCTGATGCTGTGGGTGATCCAGATATTGTAAAAGCTAGTTCCTGGTGTTCTGGTTTTAGCCTGACTCTGCTAGGATGCCCCACAAAGCCACTATTGACACCAACGCCAGCCCAACACTGAAGTTTACAAGAAGAAGCAGAAGGGACAGAGGCCAGTTACCTAAGCTGTAGCCACAAATATGAAAGATGGGGATCTCAGACTCCTAAAGGAAACCAGAGGAACATTCTTTTCCTTTCTGAAGAATTCCCATCAGTCAGGTATGAGGTAAGCTTCTGTTCTGGTCATTATCAGGTTCGTGCCCTCAATACCTTACTCCTAAAGACTTTCATGCTAGCTTTGTAAAGTTAAATGGTTCTGCTTTGTAACTGTTCTGCTTTGTAACTGTGGACAAGTGCATTGTTCATCAAACGAACCAGTCTAAAATGCACGGAGTGCTTTTCGTGCCAACGGGTTTTATCCTTGTTATGCAGGAATCAAAGACTGAGATGTTCTGTCCTCCATGCGTCTGGTGAGACTGGAAGAACGAGGCACCTAATTAGCATCCACAGTATTTAGATTTTTATTGTGGAAAGTCTTCCCCAACTAGGAACTGGCCTGAATAAAGCAGATTCCAGTTAAACCCGTGAAATTTTATCTCTTCCTCCTTTTTTTCCTGAGCCATTTACTTCCCCTTTACACATCATTTCGAATAAACAACCTGTTAAGTTAGAAATGTACAGGGAGCCAGAGGAACCCACATGGCAAGGGTCTGCAGGGGTGGGACAGCCATGCCACTTCACAAAGGGGGAACAGAAAGGGTTGCCTCCCACTCTCTCCCAATCTTTCCTAGGCTGCCACCTTCTTTCCCCTGCGTACAGTATCTGCCGTCTGTGTGAGTGTAATTTACTGCTAATTAAGAAGTGAGTGGGAGCCATAAGCTCATTTCATTTAGAACCTGGAAATGGCCTCCTGGGAGCCCGGAGAGGGTACCGGCTGCTTTCTCGCCACAAAAGCTTCTCCACCCCAGTGCTGTAATTCTAACCACTGAGCTCCAGATCTCAAAATTCAACGCCAGCTCAGATTTACAGAGCATTAAGCGACTGAATTAAATCCTCAGCATTCACTCGGCGTCAGCCTGACTGAGTAAAGGATTTCACGGGCTGGGGTGCTCTACAAGGCCATAATTTATAACATTATGCAGAAGCTGCTCCTCCGAGTTTTATTTTGGCTTGCCGCAATTTCTTTTTATTAAGGCCCCAATAGTATTTGTTGTTTTTCTGTTTGCTTTGATGTGGGAGTTTTAGATTAAATCTAAATAAATAAATGAGGTTTAAAATTAAATTAGGTTTCATTTGCATGAGTTGGGGAGTGAAGTGCATCTTTCTTTCACCGTATAAAACCTAACAGACCCATTACCCATCACAGAGCCCTCAGTTACTCCTGAAGAAAAATGACATTTCCCTCTGCGCGGAAAATATTTAAAAGTCCCAAGAATAGATTTATAGGAATATTTTAACCTTTTCTTTGATCCTTGAAATGTCATTGTTCTGTAGGCTACACTGCAAAATGTGACCTTTTATAGGAACCATGGGATGGATTTGATCTTTGGAAGACGTTTTAGAGATAATGCACTACAGGGTGCAAAGAACGTTCACTCCTGAAAAGGAGCTGAAAATGTTTTTGTCTGCGGATATTTGTGTTTGTGGTATACCTTAAGGACAAAAGGGTTGTTTACGGTGAGGCTTATACTCTAGGGACAACAATGACGAAAAAGAGAACATGGCATCTTCTTTTGTTTTAATGTGCAACAGTTTTATTTTCATTACACTTAGAAGAAAAATTTAACTAGCAAAAATTGTTCTCATGGGAGATGCTTGCAAATGAACATGTTTGAAGTGTAACATGATTTTATAAGCACTAGTTGTTTGCTTTTCAGAGTGCACTTTGACCTCTTGACTGGCAAAACTCAAAGCTGAGCAGTTCAGGAGGGGAAAGAGCTGACCCTTTGTTTCAGATCTGTGTTCGCTCTGGTAGTATCCCCTTTTAGACTTCTGCAGCCCATCTCTGTCTCTTCCATTCTCTAGCTGCTCACCCAGCATTCTCCATGCCGCCCACAGCATGAATTCCCCAGCAAGAGATCTGGGTGTGAAAGCACCTGACCTGTTTTGACATTTTCGTGATGATGGCGAAAAGCTTGTGAGCCAAGGCAGACGTGAGTCTGTGGGTTCACACGGTGTGCATGCCATCTCTTTGCTTTGCCAGTGACTGTTCCAAACATCTGAAAGATGCCACAGCTTTTATCACCAAGCAGTGTAAGGTTGTACCTAATTCTGTAGCTCTTGCATGTGCAGAATTTTCACTGAAACGTATTGTTGTTGGCAAAATGTATTAGATTTTCCTCAGAATAAAGGAGGTGCCGTTTCTGTCCCAGGAGAGCTTGCAGTCACAGCAGAGGGGAAACCTATTCAGTGAGAATCCAGTAAGGACGGCAGTGGGTAAGAGAACAGAGATCATGGGTTGGCTCCTGCTCATTGGTTATCCAGGTTTAGGGTTGAAGTTGTGGGCAAAAGCACCAAACTAATTCTGAGCCCCATCAATATTCAAAGAGTTCCTGGCACTGGTTCTTCAGGCTTCTGGCTGCTGAACTGCCTGCTGCTGTGGTGAGACGGTGTGGATCCCAGTCACTCTGGACCTTGAGGTGCAGACGTAAAGAATTACAAATACCCTAGGGAGTCAGAGTGCAGAAGACTGAAGGGTAAGAAACGGATACTGGCCTGGAGGAGATTAAATTCTAGATGACAATGACCTTGCCTTGCAGAGACTGCGAACCGTGACATGACTCAGACAGTCCTAAGGGCCTTTCAGGGAAGCCATGGAGACCTGAACAACATTGTCTTCATAGACCCTGGGCCTGAAAGGATTTTATAGATACCTAATGTGCTGGGGAAAAAAAAAAAAAATTAGTGTCTCGGAATCACTGGCCTTTTTCAATGTGAAAAGACTATGGGCAAGTGATGGCTGGTGACATTTGGAACATAGGAAGTGAAATGAGCAAAATAAGGCTATCTCAACGGCAAGTTGCAGCAGGAAATGATGCATATGGTGTACCTTAAGTAACAAGACCCAATCCCCTTGTTTTGCTCAAATAATTAAGCTATTACTCTGGTACTTTACACAGATGACTTTTCATGAGGTTACCCCTCCATTGGACAGGCAGGGCTTAAATGGGTTCTGCATGGGACAGATGCCCCGTTTCTTAAATTTTCTTTTGTCTTGTCTGTGTATCATATTTGGTCTCTGCATGCTGCCGGAGACTAGCTGAAAATCAGAAGTGTGATAAGATGTTGTGTGAACTATTCTCTGCATCTATGATAGTAGTGGTGAAACACTTAAGAGTAACATAGTCAACCCCAAAATGCTTTGAGCAGCTGAGAAAAACTTCCAGATGAGCATGGGATGTTTCACTTGTATTGCAGGAAAAAGGTGATTATGTATAAATCCTCTGTTGTCAAGTGAGTCATCAGCAATATTGATGTGATGTGTAGCATCTAGTTGCATCTAGCAACCTGTTAGAGGTCATGAGATTATCAGAAAATTATTACAGGATGTTTATGTTTTATGTTATGTGACCTGTACAATGCTGTGAAATCAAAAAGGGGATTTTGTTGTCTAGGGAAAGAACCAAATCTGTGATAATCCAAGTGTGTAGTATCTCATAAGAAATCACTGCATCTAAAAACTCTCTGACAACCAAAGGTGAATTTGTCCCCAGATGAATTTAGGATCGTTTCCTTTGCTTTCCTCCTGTATGTCACTTAACTCTGGCTGCAGGAGAGTGTGTTTACCCATATTGAAGAGTGGGTGAGGAATGGGGAAGGCAACATCAGTTGTCTTTGATACCATCAAGTGTCCTTGCCCTGAGAGAAAACAACTTCACTTCTAGGAGTTTAGTGAGACTATACTTTTAGGTCATGATTTGACTACATGGGACACCAAATTCAGGCCCTCTGCCCCAGTGCCTAGGAAGCATCTCTGACTTAGTTCTCTGAAATAATGCTCAGTAATGAAATGTTTCTGGACTTGTCCTCTACGCCTTCATGTGTGCAGAAGCATTGGACGGAATCCAGAACAGAAACTCAGAATTAGTTTCAGGTAGATATTAATTCACTTTGTTATTTTCCTCATTTTCCCCAAAAACTGAGAGTCATCACACAAAACAGACCCTCCCAATATTCAAGGAGGCAATGAAAGTCTACAGCAGAGCTCCTTCTAGAAATACCGCACCTGTTTTTCTTCTCAGTTGTATAATCCAAATAATTGCCTTTGTTCTGTAATACTGTAAAATTGATTTATCCTCTCCTTAAATCTCTTTTAGCTGGCACTCTCAAGGTGATCTGTGATACGAGGCATGCCATTCCACAGGCCATGGTGTATCTGCCCGGGGTGGTGGTCAGACTTGCCTTTGGAGTGAGACATTTTTGAGGCTTTTAAGTGTTAGTGTGTGTGTTCTGCACTCCACTACTAGAAGAGATTGGGGTGATTCTTCCCCAATATATCTCCCTTGCTTCTAGAAATCTGCATTTTAAGCATTTCCTGAGCCAAAGGCTCCATCTGAACCATCATGTTTGATAGTCACTGATAGACCTGTCCTCCATGAATTTATCTAATCACATTTGGAGCCATTTATACTTTTGACCTCCACAGAAATCCATGGCAGTTTAATTCCACAATTCAAGTGTGTGTTGTCTGAAAAATAATTTCTTTCATTTGTTTTAAACCTGCTGCTTGATCATTTTACTGACTGCCTCCTAGTTCCTGTGGTATAAAAATAATGAATAATCATCCCTTGTTCAAATTCTGTATGCCATTCATGGTTTTAAAGCTTTTTATCTTATTCATCCTCAGTCATATCTTTTCCAAGCTGCCGAGATCTAAACTATTATTTCTTTCTAGTCTGGGAACTGCTTTATACCTCTCAACCAACAGCATTGCAACTTTATTGTCATTTTCTCTAGTTCCATTATGTCCTTTTCAAGGTGGAAAAACCATAATTATGCGTAGCATTCTAGACACACGCTCCCTATTGATTTATACAGTAGCATATTTAGGACTTCTTAATTCCTTCTTGTTCATAATTCCTTCATGATAGCTACATCCTTGGTTTAATTTCACAGCAGAAGAATACAGAGGGATGTAATTGTAAAGCTGTGGTCTAACACAGTGCGGTGGAGTCAGAAGAAGCTGTGTTCCCCAGAATTGCAGATCTTTAGCTCAAGTCATGATTTATCATTTTCTTTGCTATGGTCTCCATCCATCGCCCTTCATTTCACATTCTAATGCTCTCATTTCTTCAGTGTCATGAATTGCTCATATAGAAAACTTACTAATAGAAGATGTCAGAAACGTAGGTGAATTCTGCTTCTCTTTTACTTAGAGATATTAACTCCTGGATGCCTTGCATTTCTCAGCTATTTGTTTTTCCTGAGGATGCTGTGCATTCAAAGAGTTATTGCTTAATAACACCAACTTGCTTTAAGATAGAAGGCCAAGTGCCTAAAATTTGCTTTATTGTATTAATTTAGTGCAACACCCATCTCCTCAGTGAAGATCACTTTCCTTCCTTTTTAAGAGGCACCAAGCAGGGAGTAGGAGAAAAATTATATCACTGAGTTATTTTGTGGCATGAGCCACATTGCACAAGCACACATTCTAATTCAAGAGTGATTTTGTCATTCGCATTTGCGTTTGGAGGGTTTCAGAGCACTCAAGCTTTGACAGCCCTCCTAAGCACAAAAGGTAATATTTGAGTTGAATGTTCAAGGAACATGAGTTTTGAATTGTGTGTTGGATTGCTAAGTTCAGAATATTATTTGTTTTCATATTGGAAATTGTATCCACATCCAAAAACTTTTCCTCATCTGCCACTTCTTCCCCCACCCCAAATTCCATGTCCCACTGAACTGTCTGACAATCATGTGTGCCACTGTTTGCAGCTTGGGAAAACATGATCTTGGGGAGTGTCTTTTCAAAAAGACATTGTTGGGAACCTGCCATAGCAGCAGAGCAGGAAAGATGTATGTGGGAGGAGCTGGCTCTGTCAGGGGCAACTCAAGGACTGCACGGTTGCAGCTGTCTAAGAAAACTCCAGCTAACAGAAAACTGAACTCAGAAAACAGAAGGCAAAGCTTTCCAGTAGAGCAAAGGAAAAATGCTTGGACAATTGGACAGTTGTTATTATGATTGAGTTCTGTCCTGTAGCTCTTGCAGAATGTTGTGGCTCCATTCTGCTATTCCTGGAAGACATGAGTTCCTGTTTCTCTTCTCTCTGCTACCTGCCTTCTTCCCACGGCCCTTTTCTTGGCAGCTCCGTTTCTCCATCCCTGTTCCCAAACCAGCTGCCTCTCTTCACTGCATCCCTCTTGTACTGCCAGTGACTCTGGAGATGCACATTCCCAGGACAAACGACCCATCCCTCTGCAGGGATACAGTTTGAAACCCACCACGCTGGCACAGTACTTGCATGCAGAACAAGAACAGCCTGTGAAAAGCATTCACAACTACTTTAAAGTAGATGGAGATTTTTGCAGCCAGCCTCCTGACAACTTGTGCATGGAGGAAAAAGAAGGAAAACCAGATGTATCAAATTATGGGCTGAAGGTTCTTTGCATAGATCTGCTCAAGATTTGCTGTCATCCAGTGCAAAGACATGATGCCTGGCCAGGGATCATGACAGTGGGTCTGCAGGATGTTTTTAGTCCCCGGTGGTGTAATGCCACTTGCAGTGCTGCAAGAAAACCTGGCTGGCTGTGTAAAGAGACACCTGAACTTATTTGTCGCCTTGAATACTGTGCTTATACCATCCTTTCTCTTCCTCTCTGAGTCCTCGTCTGTGCTGAGATGCTTAGAGCAACAATTTTTCCAGGTGTCTGGAAAAGTGTTTTGACCCAAGGACCTGTACATGCTGTCATATAGTATAGCTCTGTGATGCGTGTATTAGAATATCTTTGCTTTCTTCACCTCACAAAGCCCAAAAGCGTAACTCTCTGGATTTACGGTCTTCCTCTTCCCATCCTTGTGCTGACAGCAATGCACAAGTGATGCATTCGCAATGCATCTGAACTCTTGAGTCGCGGCTGTCTGAAATTTCAGCCCTTATGAGAGACAACAGACCATGGAAGCCACAATTTTTATTGTGCCCCGAGGTTGTTGCGAGTGGATCATCAAAATAGTATGATTCAGTTGTAGCCATAACGTTGTTTGTTCTCTGGTGCCATGAGCATGGAAATGCAGAATTGATATGCTCCAACTTCTGGTCGCAGGTGCTGCCTGATCCCCTTAATGCACAAACTGTAATGATTCTTATTTCTCGTCGATCTAATCCCTACTACACGACTCCTCTTCTAGAAGAGGCTTAATTCGGGGACAAATGGTAAGGTAAGAACTTTGCTGGTCTGTCTCTCATTCAGATACATCTCTCCCCGGTGTCCCAATGCTTTTTTAGATCTTTGCTATCAGAACACATATGGAGCCTAATGCAGAAGTGTTGAGAAGTCTGTATTGACGTGTCACACAACCGTCTCTGACACAGATACCAGCCAAATGTGTTCAGACAGCCTGCGCTAAAGGATTTTTGGTTGTCTTGTTTCAAAATGACTGTCACCTCTGCTTCGCCGGTGCGGGCCCCAGGACAGTAACCGCATAAATAAACTGCGTCCGGGAAGAAGAGGTGCCTGACAGAGGCGCTGGTTAAGATGAAGGACTAGGTAGTTCTAAAAACTTGGTTTCTTTGTGTAGCCTGGGTTAGGTTTGTCAGATTGTCAGTCTGTACGGCATGATTCACTCATGAGATGTTAATTCTGAATCTGGCTCACAGGCTAACAGCGTACTCACCTCAGTTCTTACCGTGATGACAAACTATCTTCTCTTTCTGTTTCTACTTATAAAATGTGTCATATTTGTCAAATTGTGGAATTAAACCCTCCATTTCAAACCAGACAGTAGCTGCAAAAATCCTGAGGAAATATCTATGGGGAATTTTTTTTGCCCTTTCTGGATTTTCTTTGTGTGGTTTCTTTTTTGTTTCTTCTCTGGTCCCTTCTTCTTTGTGACTTCTGATAGCAAGACAATACTTCTGTGGACATGTTTCAAACCAGTGGATAGATTTCGTCTCAGGGCTACTCCTGTGCTTTCCACACACGGTTCTGTATTCTTGTCTTCTGACTTGGGCTTACACAATAATTGTATGAACCTTCTGCTCTGCATCTCCTGCCATGAATCAGCTTTAGTACTGTTCATTATTTCTGTGACTGTCAGAAAACTAGATGGAAGTCGCCTCTTTAGATCTCCTCTTTATCTCTCTTGGTATTGGACATGACAAATAAATGAGAATCTCTGCTACAGAAAGTTTACAGAAGTCCAGAGGAAGAGAGATGCTGTGCAAGGTGATGATTTCCATGGTTGCATGGACTAGAGTGCTCATGGTTTGCCTCTCTTTAGGTGGCGGTGTATTGAGCATGATTTTCTCACAATACCTATGGGAGTGAGCTCTCTTCATGGAGAGCTGTCATGGAGTGGGGGCAGGTGAAATGAAGCAGGAGGTAGAGCAAGGGGAGAGAAAATGTCCACAGGAAACACTGGAAA
This sequence comes from Tetrax tetrax, assembly GCA_009806455.1. Classification (NCBI taxonomy): domain Eukaryota; kingdom Metazoa; phylum Chordata; class Aves; order Otidiformes; family Otididae; genus Tetrax; species Tetrax tetrax. The sequence continues at coordinate 243,462 of WHYT01015429.1, forward strand.
AAGATGAGGATAGTAACGGCATAGAAAGTCTTCAGCACATGGGTTGGTTCAGCTAGCTCTTGCTTAGCAGGTGTCCATCGCTTCCCTGAAGTCACATGGCTAGAGAGCAGGGGTGGGACCCTGCCGACCTTGACAGCCATGTAACTGATGAGAGAGACAGAATCGTTTGCCTGCTGTCCACTGATTTCCAAATGTCATCAAAGAACCTTCATTTTTCTTTTACATTCCATGTTTTTTGCCCTTTCTGCTACTCCTTCACAAAGAAACGACCAGACAAAATCCCTTTTTTTTTTAGCAAAGTCTGTACAAAATCCTCTATGAGTCGCTTTGTGTTGTAGTGCATTTGTCATAGTGCTCTCACTCCTAAATGCCCCATTTTTGTGTTTAGTCTTACATCATTCCTTTCAAAGACATCCTGAGGACGAAATCTAATGGCTGGCTTCTTCTGCAGGATTGCTCTAAGCTTGGCAGGACCTCAGCTCGTGCAGTAGAATAGTACATCAGTATAACACAACGTCTGGGCAGTACTTACAAGGCAAGCAATTAAACTACAACAACAGTGACCCCTGAAATGCAGTGTCCTGGTGTACAGTAAATTTTTTTATGTTAAAGGTTTATATTGCTTCCTCAGGAACTGGTTTGGGAGTTTTTTCATATCACAGTCTGGATGTAATTGGTGCATGCTGCAGATTTATTCCTCCGACAGGTCAAATAACCAGTATATTTCCTTGCTAAGCTGAACAGGGCTTCGATTTTCTCAGATTATATTTCTATCACATATTCATTTGTCTGTTTTGTGGTCCACGGAGGATTTGGACTGTTTGGTGCTTGCAGCAAGTGGATTTTCCCAGTGGATTTGCTCTTCCACCAGTTTTTCCTTTAGAAACAGTTGTGCCAGTGGAGGAGTGGTTTAAGGGTGGGCGTTGGCGTTTCATTCATCTAGCTATGGCTTTTCCCCCTGGGATGAAAATGCATTAGGAACCGTCTCGGTAGATGGCTTGGAAGCTCCTAGTGTTGCAGCAGTCTGGGGTCTAGCAGCAGTTCTTTATTTGCTGTGTTTACAGGGAGTTGTAGACTTCTGGTGTGAGCAGCTTGCATTGAACTTGAACTTGATAGGTTGTGTCCTGCCGTGGATCAATAGAGAGTACAAGGCTGTATACAGTTGAAGAGTAAGTATGCTCTAGGAGAAGGTTAAGGATGCAAGGGAAAGTGTGCAAAAATAAGAAAATGCATATCGCCAGTTTTCACGGAGAAATCCTATCTCTGCTTTTCGCTGCATTTGCATTACAATGTTATATTTAATAATACTGTGACAATAGTTCTGGAATAATACACTGTAATGGAATATGATAATTTGTATGCAAGTTTAGAAACATTTGTAGGATTTTAATTTTCTAGGGCTAGATTTCCCTGTTTTCATTATCACAATGTGTCTGAATTAGACTTCTTATAGAGGTTGTCAGTAAATCATTTACACCAATGATTTTGCAAGTAACCTCATTAGAAGTGTTCTTTCCTGGAGCTGAGGCAGCTCATGATGAACCTGATTTGACCATTTGTACATATCCCCAATGCAGTTCTCCTTAGCTTCTAATTTAGGGAATAATGTAAATAAATAGGGAGCTAAATTATGTGCAGTCTTGCATTAACCCTATGTGTGATCCAACTTACCCTGTTCCCCCAGGGAAATAAAGTAGATCTGTGATCTGTTACATTCAGTCTGCTTATAATAAATTTAAATTATGTTCTTTAACTGCAGTTACTTCTCGTACATTGTCAAGCTTGGCAATATTTTTGTAATGTAAGTAAGTTTAGGGAGAGGGATGGGAGGTAATTACTTAATCATTTGCTCATTTAAAACCACTTTTTCTCATAACGTCCACTGAGGAGGGAGGAGATAAATATCAAAAAGATATAAAAAGAAATTATCATCTTGATCATATCCTACCTATCTAAGACTCTAGATTAAGCACTCATGGAGAAAACAGGAGAAACAGATGCAAGTTCATCCTTTCAGGTCAGGAGGCTTTCCATCCCTTAAGAAAGCTCCTTTTCCAAGAGCTAGAGAGTGTTTTGGGGCCACTGCCCTTATTCGTGCTTCTCACAGTCTTGTGAAGGTCCTGATGGAAATCCTGAGCCTAATGGTGAGAATGCTGAGCTGGCAGAGTGCGTGCTTTAAATCCACTTCTCGCTCCACTGCGTGGTTAATTTTTTTTGCGTAGAAGAAAACACTAAAAGAAGTCCATCCCAAAATACAGAATAGCGTCAGTATATAGTACTCGGCAAGCAATTTGGAGAGAAAAATTTGAATCTTTAGGGCCATTAAGCCTAGTTCTCGTCTATCCTTGGTGAATGCTCTTGCCTCTGAGCTATTACATCAAAACTAAATGCACCACCAGTTTTGTGAATCCAACCATTCATTTTCGTAACTTCTTTTTTTTTCTTCTAACAAGTGCTATAAAGGGCATGTTTTATTTTGGATAAACTAGAATGTTTTCTGTTGAGCAAAGCAATGGTTTCCAGTTGCCTCTTTTCTGTGGTGAAGAATTTTAGATTGAACTTGATTTGAAGCAGATCTTTATCTCAGTTTAATATTTTTTCATAAAATGTCAATTTCAACATTCTTGGGGGTGGTGGTATATTATTATTGTTGTTGTTATTATTGTGGTGGTTGTTGTTATTATTATTGTTGTTGTTATTATTCGGCTTTTTTTTATTTAATAGCTTGAGACCAGTTCTACTGTGTGTCCTAGCCCAGTGCTTTTCAGTCTGTGATGCCAGAACAGTTGGGAAGCTCTGGATTCCTTTGAGTGGGTCTGCAAAGTTGGTTAAGACAACTATTCTAAATCTGCAAAATTTCTATGAGATCAAGAGCTTTGTTAGAAAACCACTCTGGGACCACGGATTGAGTTCATGGAAAACCACAGCTCCAATCTGATCCAGGAAAGCATGCAGACACCTGCTTAATTTTAAGGAATATGCAGTGTCCCATGGACTTTTATGAGTCTCATGGTTTATGAAGCATTTTTCAGGACTGAGGTAGAGTACTTGATGCAGGACAAAATCAACTCCTTAATGAGCTTAGCAGAAAACCCCACAGGCATACTCAGCATGTGCTTTTTAAACATGTATAATTGGATCAAATGAAAACTAATTCCCATTGGAGTCAGGCCATGCCCAAGAAACCCTTCCGGGATTATTCTTTGAAATCCTTCAGGCAGAAATATTTCCGTGCCAATTTCGACTTCAAAACCTTTTGACTGTAGAGCTGTTCAAGAATAGACTAACAAGAATTCTTCTTCTATGAGAATTTTTCCTGTTCTCCAGATCCCTCCCCTACCGTCCTTCTCCTCTTGCTTTCCTCGCTGCCTCTCAGCATGCTCAAAAAGGTCAGAAGCAATTTGATCAAACGTCCCAAGAAAGGAGTGTCTTTGAAGAGAGTGCAGGCCTCTGGAATTTGAATATGAGAGGTTAATATTTTGAGGACTTTTTAGGTCCTGGAAATATAACTTTATAATGAAAAATCACATTTGAACCTTATATTTAGCTGGTTTAGTTTGAAGTAAGTCTTTTAATTGGGGAAAAAAAAAAGGCTTCCTACTGAAGGTATTTTGTCCCCTCTTTGCTACCGGGGTAATATATTTGGGCTGTTTTTCCATCCCTTGATATATATTCTACAGACACGATGAAATCTAGGGAAGTAACAAATGGATGAACAGTCCCAGAGGGCTGTCAAAATGCAAAAAGTTATAAATTAAAGACAGACTTAGCCTAAATTGGTGTGTCTGAATTCATGAATGAATTGACAGATGGCGGTGCTTGTTCTTTGAAGCAAGAGCTGCTGAAACTCCACAGCTACTGACCTTACCCTCCCTCACCAGAACTGCCTGGTCTTTTCTTTAATTGATCATGCGTAATAGACGCTGTATCGCTGTTGAAGTGTACATCATTCTTATCTGCTGGTAAGACTTACAAAGCTGTTTGTTTACTTATCCACATCATCTGAGACTTCACTGGTTCTCTCACATGCTAGCATATGCGTTCTCCTTAGTATCCCAGTTGGATGTGTCTTCCTTGGAGACTGAGCATCTACGCTTCTGCCGTAGGTCATTTAAAAACATGCAGGAAGTCAAGCTGGGAAGCAACTAGTTAGCTTTGTAAGTGGAAGGGGAAGCTTACACATCCTAGTACTGTACCCTCAATCTGGAAGTGAGCCATTCTGACTTGGCTTACGCATTTCGCTGTCAGGTGTTGGCCTTTTCCATAGCAGCTGCATTCCTTCTCTTAACGGAGATATACAAGCTGCGAAACCCTCCAGCACTTAGAGACGGGCTTTAACTCCAAGTGTTGGTGCATTTCATTTTGATCTTGGCTCTCTGATTGCCAAAAGTTCCATGTTACTTTGAGATCTTTCAGCTGTTTAAGAGCTGACACACGATGTGATACTTCCCGTAGAAGTATCCCCCCCCCCCACTTGCCGGGGGACGATGTTAGCCCTGTCTGCTGTGAGTCCTTTAATGTGTAGTCTATGCTACATGGACGCTCGGATCTTCTCTGGGATATTTTTCATTCTTGACAGTGAAAACAGACTTAATCTATGGGGAACAAAGGGGAATTATTTCTCGATTCTTGGAAGGGAGGTCTCTCTTCGTGTTAGGACTGCTGTGCAGAACGGGTAGATTTCATCTCTGGCTGAACTCCGGTCTTCACACTCCTGTAGGGAGACCTGCAGGCAGGGAGCATTTCAATTCCAGCCATTGACAGGAGAGGAGCTAATGCTGTAGCTTCTATATTTTCCCTTCCTCACATAATATGTAGTTGTCTGTCTACACTGGAGTGTGCCAGTAGGAGAGTTATAATGTCCAGCAAAGGTACAAAAATGATGATACCTTTTTATTTTAAATGGAGTAGTTTAGACATTCTGGCTTGCCTTTTATTTTTTTTTCAGACAGGAGAATATTTTCGTGCTTCTGTAAGGAAAAGTAAGTGCTCAAAATGGCAGCTGCAGGGGGTGGATTGGTCACCATGCTCCGAACGACCCCTTGGTGCTGAATTCTGCCGTAGGGGCAGGCTGCTGGTCACGCAGAGCTCATTAAAAGGGAGAGGGGCCTTCTGAGTTTGCATGGCCCAGGGCAGGGTTTGGCCTGCAGCGTGCCAGCAGGCTGCCGGGGCGTGCAGATCTGGGGATTTTCCCATCAGGCAGCAGTCCCGATGCTTGGTGGATTTGTGGATGAGGTAGACGGCAGTTCCGCCTCTTGCATGCTGGTGCTTTGGGAGGGCACAGAGCTTGAGAGGTTTGCTCCGTTTAAACAAATTAACATAGTCGTGGTAGCAAATGACGGTGATTTTTCCCAAAGATGAACAAACTGTGGGTCGAATGGGGACCTGCTATTTCTCTGAAACTTCACAACACTTCTTCCTCAAGTGAGGCCAGGAAGGATTTTTCTTACTTAGACTGGCCTTGGTTCAGGCGCTGCTGAAAGGTCAGCCCTCCAGTCCTTTTTTTAGATTTTTTTTGTGTCACAGTGAATTAAGTCTTATCCCAGACAACTAGTAACACCTAAGAATGATGGTTTTTCTGCTTGTTATCCAGCTCAACTAAACTGGAAGTCAGCCCTGGGAGATATGTATGTATCTGGTGCAGTGCTTGTGGAGCTCATCAGGACAAACCAGAATTGACGACATCTTTAGGGAGGAAGAAAAGAAAGAGGGAAATCAATTGGTCCTACTGTCAGAGCTGATCAAATGTACAAAGGAGGAGCACATTACCAGACAGTATCAGGGGCTGGATAATTCACATCAAAATACGCCCTGTGTCAGAATTAAATAGTCTCTGTGATAAGTAAATAATTTTCCCCCAGTTCAGAGGATATAGAGTCCCCGGATTTTTACATCCTCTTAGAAACTTGAAAACAGCCCTTTTGTCCCTATCAGTGCTGGTTGGTTTTATTTTTTTTTTTTTTCCACTGGACAAACATTGATTTTTCTTGCTGCCAAACTCTGCATTTCTAATGGAGCTTGAAATTAACATGATTTTTTTTTGTAGTGGTTGTTGTTTGCCTCCTTGTTTGCGCACCAACAACCTAAATGATGTTGGCACAGCTTGGGGAATGAGCTTTCTTCAAGTTTTAGTGGAATGCACCAGGGAAAGCACAGCGTATCTTTTCCTTCAGGCACTACCCAAGTAATGACCCCCACATGATATCAAGGGGGGGAGTTTCTGTATCTGTGACGCTGATTGAAAGGCTTGGGAAAGCTTGCATTTTTAAGACATTCGGGATCTAGAGGGCATTCTTTGTCATACTCTGCTGAGATGATTATTTCAGTGTGCTGCATGTACAACCTTGAGGTAGCAGCCGCTGCAGTATCCTGTAATTCTGCTCCAGAGGTGAAGAACCTATTCCCGTGTTTTGGAAAAACCTTTTGTGAGGTCTGCAGATTAACCAGAGACATTTTGATTCAGAGAAAGTGGCAATTAAGCTGAGAGAAGAACAGTGTTTCTAAAACCTTCTTACATGTCAGAATTCACTGCCCCTCCTGACCTTAGAAATTGGGATGCTAAATTGGGGTGCCACCCTTGTAGAAAGCCTTAGTCGATACAATAATCCACTCTTGTCTGGGTAACTTTAGCAGATTCAATTGGCTATAAATTACAGCATGCACCTCATTGAGTAATTTGAAAATCTAAATGTCTGAGTATTCTTTTGAAACTTTGCAGCTATCCTTTGGTCCCAGTGCGAGTTCCCCTTAATCCTATCAAATACACTTGGAAGAATCCTTGTAGTCAGAGATAATGGTCTTACGATATGGCTGAATTTCCTTGCTGTAAGCATGAATAGATAATAATAGCAGTGAATTTCTCCTTTCCTTTGTTATTCACACAACAGGTTAAAAAAAAAAAGGAAATTTTAAAGCCCTGTAATTAGAAATAACTAAAGATAAGACACTTCTGAGTCCTTGCACTCAAGACCTTTTGGTAATGCGGGTCGCTTGAGAGAACTTTTTACCTCTCCACGACAAGAAAGACTATGATTAAATCCCAACTCTGCTCTCAACAATTTGGATCTATATGGGCCTACTCTCATTTTCTCAACCATGTGCCAAGAATAAGATGTGATCTTTGGCAAGAGTTCATGCTCCCATCTATTGAGAGCAGGAGATATACCACAGAACCAATCTGTATCAGTCTTGACAGGCAATGTGTCCTGAATGTTAGGTCAGCAATTTTCCATCAAATTGCTATCAGTTATTGTTGATACAGAGTGAAGGTCATTAATTCAGCGGAAAAGATTTGGGTAGTTCAGGGTCAAGACTTGAGCAACTCTTATTCAGTGACTAAGAGCCTGCTATTGCAGCTGGAAATTCTTTTAAAATTAATGTGTTATTGTACTATTCTACTTAGGAAAATGACTGAGTGGGAATGTGACACTGTGTGTTTTGTATTTATTTTCACTCGTTGACTTACAAACTAAAATCTGTTCACTTTACAACTCCAGCAATGATTTTTTTATTTCTGCCAGAGGCGCAGACTTTACCTGGGATCTGGAAAAATCAATCTATGGCATCTTTATCACCAGTGATGATGTATGGAGCAGGCATAAGGCAGGACTCAAGGCACGTGTTCTAGAACTGCAGAGCATCCCCGTTGGTGCTGCACTGCAGGCTCCAGACTTGTTCTCCTCTCTTGGCTCTGCAAGACTAAGAGGTGAAAATTCATGCACTTGGTCAAGTCAGTAGTTTAAAAAGTGATAAGGGGCAGGGAGCAGAGATGGTGGACAAGAAGGTCACCACTTCTCAGCACTGCCTTTCCTTGCTAATTCCACTTGGTTTTGTGTATGCCAAGCCCCCAGGGGTGAGGTTGTGTACCAAGATAGCATCCCTGTCATGTAGGAGAAAGTCATGAGATGCATACGTTAGAACAGAGAGTTTGGAGTTCAGAGGAACTCATGTGGGGATAAATCAGCAGCTTTCCATCAGTGAGATAAAGGTGTTACTGAACCAGCACCTTTGTTCTGTCAGGTTTATTGCCAGCCAGGATGAGAAACTTTTTTTCAAGGTCTTCAGCGTCTCTTGGCTGTGATGCTGTGGGGCTTGACTCAGCAGCATTCAGTGGCATTCCCTGCCCTGTGTTTTACTCCTATTTGTTTCTTCTCTTAAGATTGAAATGTCGTATTACATTAAGAGCTCTACAGATGTCAACAGTGTGAAAGGCTTCCCTTTCCCTTTAGCGGGAGTGGGGACCGAGGTACTGCGTTGCTGAGGGCGTCTGATGGAGTTTTGCTAATAAGATCTGATTTCATGTAGGGATCAGGCCTGTGAGCATGATAGAAAACTGCAAACACAATAGAAAGGTTCTTATGAATATTAATAGGCCATGAAACAATATAAGGCGAAAATGGTGATGAGATGGGGAGGTAAGCAACTGCTATCTCGTGTAGCACAGCCGCCTCCCCTTCACCTTGCTTCCCCCGCCATTCGCCTGCGGCCTGTCAGTCACAAACCCTGATAGATTCAGGGATGCAGCTCAGGAATCTGATAGTTTCCCTGAACCAGATTCAGCGCTGCAGCTCGTGACCTCTGTGTAGGTACGACTGTAACTGAAGTATCCGATCCCTATGCACCAGTCATCAGTCTTCCCTAGCAGCCCTGCCGAGGTGCAAGCCGAGATCAGCTCTCCAACTATGCAGAGTTGTTTTTAAAAGCAGCTTGGCTTATCCTTAATAACTGCCTTCATGAGTGAGATACCATCCATGTCAATGATATATATGTGTCTCTAGCCTCAGTATAAAGCATCAATGGCTAAAGTCCTTGTATTTCCCTGCAGTTCTGGGACTGGCTCACGGCCATGGCTCCAGCTCCCTCCTTGTGGATTGCTTCTTCTGCTGGAGCTCAGCCTGAGTGTGTTTTGCATGATCTGTCCTATGATGCACCAGCTTTGGTGCTTTCCTGCAGTACTTTCACAGAGGAGTCAATTCATGCCTGCCTGTAGTTTGCCTTTCTTACCTACCTAGCAAAGAGTTGCCGTCCTTCGTGCAACTTCAGCTTTTGAAATGATACGCGGATATGACCCATCCCAGCATCCCACAACAGCCCTGCCCTTAGCCCCATTTTACTGACTGAGAAACAGAAGCAAAGGAAATTACCAACAGATGGGTTGGCCAAGTTGGGATTCAATCTTCTGCTTCTCTAAATGTCCCCATGAGTGGGCCTTCTGCAACCCCTGCCCAGCTGCAGCCGCATGTTTCTTCACGCAGCAGGCACTCCTCTTTCTTCATGCAGCAGATGCAAGTGCCCAGACCTGGGCTGCAGGAATTGGCGGCGTGTACTGGCCTTCCAATTTGTTCACATTTCATTTTTTACAATGCTGATCTCTCTACAGAAGTGTTTGAAAATCCCCAAGACATTGATTATCTTTCTTTACACACATTTCTTTATCAATTGAATTATTTAGTAAAGAGGAATGTTCATATTTTATTGATATAATTTGAGGTGTAATCTTACTCCTTTTCCCTCAGCACTTGTTTAGAGAAAACAACGCTTCCTTGTGTGTTGCTTGGTTTGTTTTCCTTTCATTCATCCCTGAACCTCTAAGCATTTTATTGCTTTTTTTTTGTGGGAGAAAACTGAGTCGTGGAGGTTAAGTGATTTGCTGCCATTCACAGAGGGAACAGCAGTCGATAAGAAACAACATCTAGGTATCATGCCTGCTAGTATCGTGCTGGCCACCCTGACATGGTGTAAGGCAACGTGAGGGCCAGTAGTACTGTCCTTCCATTTGTTAGCAAACTGCGTGTGGTGGAGTTTTTTTTAAGTAGGCCCTACCTAAAGTGATGCTTTCAGTTTTCTCAGTCGTGGTTTTGTGGCTTGAATTCAGTTTCTTCCTTCGCTACTTCCTTCCATCATCTTTCCTGTTACTTTTAGTTGCTTTCTGCCTCAGTTTCCCATCTGTGGGCTGGGGCTAGCCACATCAGCCCATTTCACAGCAAAGGGGGATACATCGGAGCCTTTAGGGGTTCTGGTACCGTCAGAGCTGTAAAAGCAGGTAACCCAAAGCAGCCCTCTTCAAGAATATGATTTTGTTTTAACAGTCTGCAAAAAAGCTCCCTAGGAAAATGGGACCCAGGCAGGTTTGACTGAAGCACCTGCAGTTTCTTAAAGAAGTGAGTAATGGCAGCTTAATTAAGCTGCCCCCCTCTTTGTTTTTGTGCTCATTGGTAGAGAAGTGAGAAGCCAGTTCCCACTGCTGTGCTGTCGTCTCTGGCCCCTCTGTTTGGTGAGAGGGGTGTTTTATGCTTGGCCTCTTCAGGGAAAGGCTGCTTGTTTGCATTGTATTTGTGGCATAATTACTAATGGTACAGATCATTTTTATTAGCCAAGCTGTCTGCATTAAAATGATAGATTTTTTTGTATTATTAAGAACATTCAAGGAAGTCTCTGGAGTGGTGGGAGAAAGATGATAATTTTTCGTTTAGCTTAAGAGCAGGTGGTTACAGAAACATTCTATGTAAATAAATTGAGGAGAAGCCACTCTCGCTAATAGTTAAGTAAACAGGTTTGGAAACAGCCGGCTCTGGACCAGGCTTTTCTGTTCTCTTCCTTTCCCGCAAGAGCTTCGTTCTGCTCTTTGGCTTACAGCCCTGTATGGATAGGGCGTTAATTAAACCAATTTGCTTCTGGCCCAAAGTTATCTAAAACAACCTGAGTCCTGCTAGAGCAAGCCTCTCACTCAGAGGCAGCTTTTGTGAGCATTACAGAATATTTACCTAGCCTAAGCATCTGGGCTGTAATCAGTGTTACTGATAAGCATTTCCAAATGTCTGTTGTTGTGGTAGCGAGGCAGTGAGCGATCTGAGAGGGGTATTACTGACTGATTTGGTGTGTTTTGTAGATGCATTCTGCGGACTCTGATGAGTGCTGTAGTCACAGTGCCATGCTGCCCTCGAGAATTTCGACTTAACAAAACAAGTAAATTAGGGGTGGAGAAATGAGAGGTAATTAGGGGAGGAAAGCCAGATTCTGTAGCATGAGGGCTGCAAATACCTCAGCTGTGGTAGCTAGAGAAGAAAGTAGTGCTTCTCTTCCCAGCATCCAAAAGCAAGCGAGAGATGTTGGAAAGAGGAGATTGTGAAAAGCCTAGTCCTCAATGGGTTCACAAAATGAAAAGTTGCAGGAGCCTTGAGGACAGAGAAAGTCATGCTTGATCTTCTTTGAGTGGTTCTCCCGTGACCACCTGAGTTAGAACAGGAAGGTCGGCTGCTACATGGAAAACACTGTTGCACAGGACAGGCCCTTCTTCTGTCCTTGCAACCAGACTGATGCAAAACCATCACCTGGGTGACTGGCTTCTTCCCAGGGTCTTCAGTTGCCCAGCCATGATTGAGCCTGCTTTCAAGAGGGTTTGGCGTCTCGGGCAGTAGCAGAAAGTGGTGTGTGCCCTGTATCAGGAGGAGATCACATGTAGATGAAGTAGTGGTTTTCTCAGTTGGTGGAGGCTGGAGTGGAAGTAGAACCACTCCTCTTCCTAGTCTGGAAAAGACACCTGGGATGACTTGAGCAGTTTCTAGATTCCAGTGTAGATTTTCTGTTGGGTGTGGACACACAAAAAGACATGATACAAAGCAGTTAGCATGTTATTGTTACTGGTAGCCATGCTTGGATATCATACAGCAAAAACCGGTGACCAGCAACCAAAATGATAGCAATGTAACAGTTTTTAACAGTACCAAAAAAAGGACTATATGCCTAAGGACTGATAGCAAGAATGTCTGGTGTAAGCTGTGAGCTCATTAGGGGGTTGAGGGACAAAAAATGTTAGAATATGTCAGTTAATGAAAGACATTACTATACCCTATCAATATACTGAAAACCAAAAGCAATCTTAGGTTGTATAAGGCAAGCTGTCCCTTTAGGGAGAAGATAGTATACATGGCTTTGTCAGTTTTCTGAACACTACCAAACACCCATCTGCAAAAAAAAACTGGCACGAGACTGGCATATAGGTAGAGAAAAAGGCTTCAGGAATGGTGGGGGCAGTGGAGAATCCGTTGTATACATGAGGACTAGAAGTGTGTGGCTTGTTTAATCTAGCAAAGCAGCAGCTGAGGAGAGATATGAATGCTCTCTATAAATACATCAGAGGAGTAAACATCAGGGAGGGAGAAGAGCAATTTAAACTAAAAGACAACATTGGCACAAGAGGAAGTGGGTATAAATGGCCCATGAATAAATTTAATCTGCAAATTAAGTTTCTAAGCAAAATACCAGTAAGATTTTAGATATCCAAGTAAGAGTACTAGGTCAAATAACCTAGCTGTTTTGAAGATAGGATTTGGTTACTTATATGAGAATTAAATAACGTGCTTAGCTGTGGTAAGCTGTGGTGTTCCTACTACCTTACCTGGCAGTGGAGGACTGAAATGATTATCCTGTAGTTTTATATTCACGTGTGGGGGAAGATCACTCTGAAAAAAAGCAGTCTCCATGTTTAATACCTGCAGAGTCAGAGACATCGTATGTCTAGCCTGTGTGCTTCACAATAATTTCTGCTACTTAATTCTTCATAATTAAAGAGTTCCTAAGTAAATGGCCAGCCCCCCAAAATGATGAACTTAAAGTAAAACTTGTATTTATCTAATCAACTGTGATAGGGTCCTAATTTATAAGAGCAGACTGTTTTCTCATAGCCTAGGACTGCTTAAAAGTTTGGAAGTGCTCAGATGCAGATGTTTACAGCTCTAACATCAAAACTAAAATTGTCGTGTGTGCTCAGTGAAACTTTCCCAGCCAACCTTAACTGCTGCTGATGTTTCACCACCCAAAGCCAGTGACAAGCCTGTTCTCAGGCAACATATATCTTCACTGCATCAGTGACTCTGGAAATTGAGAAGTGATCTGTGTGGTCTACCTTTCTCTCATTTGATACACTGCTTTTTTTTTTCCTGCCTTACTGTAGCATTTAAACCAAAGTGTGTGTGCCTCAAAGCAGCGAGCTACTTTAAAAGAAGCAGTTTGCAGTGAAGAAAATACTGTTGCTTGCTAAAAGTAACCACACCGTGAATTCCATTGACTGCAATAAAATATGTAAGGTTTTCATATATGCCATACATCTCAGTGGATGTCAGAAGTATGGATTGAGGTGATGTTTATGCCAACAGAAGATTTTTGTCTGCACAAACAACATTCATATACTACAGCTTTAAGATTTTAACAGCTGCAGACAGGTAATGCCTTACATTTCCTCTCTAAACCTCTTGTTAACAAGTCCTTATCCAAGCATTGCAGTCTAGGAATGAAGGTAGAAGGTTGTAAGGAGGTGGAGTGGAGTAAAATTTCAAAGTGTTTCAAAACTTCCTATTCCTGGGCTTTCTAGCTTGTAGGGCAGATGGGGGTTAAGTGATTGAGCTTTGAATTTGCAGCCTTTTACGAACTGGATTTGCAAAACTGAAGGATTTTTGCTTTGATTAACAGGATAATTAGAGCTATATTGTAAGCATAAGCTTCACTGAGCTTTGCAAGTGCTCATTTCTTACCTTGACCTTAGAGACTCACCACGATCCTTAATGCTGTGCGGAGCAGACCCAGGGTGTCTACTTAAAGACCTCCTGTGCACTTAGCCGGTGCCTCTTTCCTGCCCTGCGTTAAGCTCCCCTTTGGCAATGGTGCAATTTCATAGCTCCTGGGTGGGTTTTTTTTTTCCCAGATTGCTGTCAGTTAGCTTAAAAAATTCTCACAGAGGTCGTTAGTGCAGTGAAGTCATGTGAGCCAGGAGGGCCAGGGTCAGGAAGCCATGAGCCTCCATGGCACCAGGGGACAGAGGGGAGGAGAGCAGCGGCATTACAATGGGGCTGCTTGGATGCATCTCCCCCATGCTGACCCAATGCCAGTCCCATATCTCTGTCCTCCCCTTCCCTCTGCTTCTCTTTTCACAATGATAATCAGTCCCACCAAGCGAGTCTAACTTGCAATAAAGCCTTTGTAGTTCAGCTGCTGACTCCAGAGAAAAACTGCAGTCCTCATCAATCATTTTGCCTATATGATATCTCTCAGTAGGCAAATTTTCTGCTGGCAGCATCTGCTGTCACTCTCCAGTCTTTTTGCAAAGTGCCCATTTGGTAGCTCCAGCCTATACACTAAGCTTGAGAGAATGCGGAGTCTTGCATCAGGCATCTGTACTGTTCTGAGTTTCCAAACTAAATTAATTACTTCATAAGTAACAAACTGATCAACTGTGATCCTTGGGCAGAAAAGGTGGGGAGCAGGAGGTATTGGACTTTGCTGGCTAAGCAGGCTCAGACATGACATGGGGGATCTCCCAGAAAATTAAATAGTGGCACAACACAGCTTGTTGGCCTAAATCAACCTTAAATCAATCAACATTAAATCAATGCTGATTCTGCTTTTGCAGGCCCTGCATTGTAATTAAACATGAACTTAAGATGCTGAACCTAGAATCATAGGATCATAGAATGGTTAGAGTTGGAAGGGACCTTTAAAGGTCGTCTAGTCCAACCCCCTTGCAAGGAGCAGGGACATCTTCCACTAGGACAGGTTGCTCAGAGCCCCATCCAACCTGGCCTTGAACGTTTCCAGGGATGGGGCATCCACCACCTCTCTGGGCAACCTGTGCCAGTGTTCCACCACCCTCATTGTAAAAAATGTTTTCCTTATGTCTAGTCTGAATGTGCTTCCCTCTATTTTAAAACCATCACTCCTCATCCTATCACAACAGGCCCTGCTGAAGAGTTTATATCCATCTTTCCTGTAGGGCCCCTTGAAGTACTGGAAGGCCGGTATAAGGTCTCCCCAGAGCCTCCTCGTCTCCAGGCTGAACCGCCCCAACTCTCTCAGCCTGTCCTCATAGGAAAGGTGCTCCAGCCCTCTTATCATCTTCGTGGCCTCCTCTGGACCTGCTCCAACTGGTCCATGTCCTTCTTATGTTGGGGGCTCCAGAACTGGACACAGTACTCCAGGTGGGGTCTCACCAGAGCAGCGTAGAGGGGCAGAATCACTTCTCTCAACCTGGCCACAACCTGAAAGTTTGCAACCCGTGTTGAGATGCTGAAGTAGTGGACACCTCTTGAAGTTTGTCAGGGTATGCAACGTTGCATCCAGGTGGTTACTGCTGTCCTGACTGCTCAGAGAGAACTGAGTATTTTGAAAAATGACTGTTTTCTGAGATCAGGTTCAGCCAAATTTTAGTATTTCCAGACCTAACCACTGCTTTTTCACTTGGTACTGTTTATGGATGGAAAGTTTGGTGTTCCAGAATCTATCCTCTCAATGGAAGTTAATTCCCAGATGAGCTTCATTTTCCGTGGAAACCCTCTATAGGTTGTGGGGCAGAGGAGGCAGGTGAGAGTAAAAGTGACTGGACTTCAGTGCTGCCTGTGTCTATGCGGCAGTTCAGTTGCTTTCCTGGCACTCCAGACCAGCTGGACTGAATACCTAGAAGTGCTCTTCCATATGTGCCAGCTCTGGCTCCTGGGAAGCTCTGGTATCCAGCCATCATCAGGGCTTGCCATAAGGATAAATTTGCAAGCAGACCGTTTTTGGCTCTTGCTGTAGCAGTCTCTGAAAAGAGCCCTTCTTTCTGTCTTTCCTCCACCTCCTTTTCAGAGACATGACCAATGTTTTCCACAAATGGAGAAGTTTACAGTTCCCCACACATTGCAGTCCTTGCCAGCAATTTTGTTTTAGTTGCCACAGCAACAACTTAACGAATTTTTAAAGCCCCTGCCACTAGCTGTGCCTCTGCCCTGTTTGTTCTTCCCGTGCATTTCCCAGCGCTGCGCGAGGCTGCGGAGGCAGTGACTGAGAGCTCTAATAACCCCAGTAATGGACCCAATTATGGCCGTTAGTGCTTCTGTGAGAATACATGAATAAGTAAATCCATGCATAAGGACGAAAGAGTGTGTTTTTAAAGCGGCCTGAGCAGTCTCTGGTGGCCGTGTCGCTCTTGTCAAGGCCTGGTGGAGGACAGCCGCTGAGGACTCAGCAGCCGCTCAGCTGCCCTCTGGACCACGCAAGCCCACCGGTGCTCCGTGAGTTGTTTGTGGTCACTAGCTGGTGGCCGTTGACTCATAAGCGTGGCCTCACGCCACAAGCATTTGTGCTTGTTGCAGTTGCATTTCAGGTGCCTCTGTGGGGCAGCCGGGGTGTCTGCTGGCAGAGCCTCTCTGTTGATGGTAGCCACACACAACAAGTAGTGAGTGCTCCACTTTCATTAGAAAGTGTCACCGTGTTCGCATGGTTCTGGAGACTGTGGCTGGGAATGAACTGGGCAGGACAGAAAAAGCGCTAGCAAACTTCTGCAGGACATGTTCCACTCTTTGCCTACTCTTCCATCACTGCAGGATGATCCTTGCATCCTCTTCACGCTGCAAGAAAATCTGTTACTTCCTCAAACTATCACCGGGTCTTCCTTCACCATCTACTGATAGCACAGAGGCATCCATCCTCACCTGGCTCTCACCTATGGTGACACACATTTGTGGCCTTCTATCATCCAGCAATCCATAAGATGGAGAAAGGTGCTCTCTTTTGTTCTCAATGGTTTCCTTCATTGTCTGCCTTTTCCTAGTTGATGCATAGAGTGATGGGAGAATAAATGTCTTTTGGACAGCATAGGCAGATTTCGAGGAGGGGTCCTGAATGTCAGCTGTCCCAGTGCTGGCTCCTCAGATGTCAGAAGGGAGCTGCAGGGACAGGCATCTGAGTAGAAGAGGTTGGCTGCAGAAGACCTTTCAGCAAGCAGTGCCATGTTCCTTCCCTGTTCCCCATGGTGGCAGGAGGAGACAATCACGCTCCAAGATTCAGGCAGTGAGCTCATTGCACCCAAAGCAGTTTGTAGGACCAACTCCTAATGTTGTGCATAACCAACCAGGAATGCTTACGCTTGTTCTAGCCACTCTTCCCCTTCCCATGTCATTGTCCATTTGTCCCAGAGCCCCATGGTTGCACAGCTGCGCTGCTTGGGTTTTTTTTTCTGGTTCTTGGTGTCTTTGTATGGACTGGGACAGACTGGCTGCCAAAGACCACGGTGGTAATTCTCCAATGTCAGACTGGGAAAGGTAAGCAGCATTGGCTTTTTCTGAATTGAAACTGCTATTTTCTGATGAGTTGTTGCAGGGCTGCTTTACAAAGCAGTGTGTGAGGAGTAGGCTGAGAAATGCTGACAATGCGTCTGTTATTGGATGTTGATGTCCCCTTGAAACCTGAGATTCATTTCTGCACACTATGTGCTGGTTCTATGTAGCATTTCTTTCTGAAGTGAGGTCTCATTTTCCTGCCCTACAGGGGTTTGCAGTATTTGCCTGCTCTTGTTAACTGCTGGACATAAGGAAAACATTTTTTACACTGAGGGTGGTGGAACACTGGAACAGGTTGCCCAGAGAGGTGGTGGATGCCCCATCCCTGGAAACATTCAAGGCCAGGTTGGATGAGGCTCTGAGCAACCTGATCCAGGTTGGAAATGTCCCCGCTTCTTGCAGGGGGGTTGGACCAGATGACCTTTGAAGGTTCTTTCCAACCCTACCCATTCTATGGTTCTATGAATTACAGTTTGAAAAGCAATTTCTGGAGAGTGAGCCCATTTTACATCTAGATCTGCTCATGTGATCCAGATCCCAAGAAAAGTTTAAAGTAGTCCACAAATAAGGTGTTCTTTGTAATCTCCCAGACATCAGGGAGGTCAAGAAGAGAGTTAAAGGAGGGCTCGCCTCCTCCCTGCTCAGCTGATGCCTCCAGGAAAAAGCAGTGATTCTTTTCCCCCTCACCTGCCCTCACCTAGCTGTGTCACAGGAGAGTTCATTTCTGTTATGCATCATTAATCTGAGTTTCTAATAGCAGTAAAAGACTCTGAACTTGGTCGACAGAGAAGTTAACAACCAGTGTGCTGGAGTCCTAACGGTTGATCACTTAGCCTTGGTTATTAACTGCAGGCAAGGACCAGTTTCTGGGAGATAATTGGGGTCATAAACAATAGCTGGGTAATGGAGACAGTGCCTTAGGAGAGGGACTAAACGTATTCAGCTGCAAGAAACTTACTGTCTTTGGATGGCATCCAGGTGCTGCCATCCTGCAGCTGGAGTTCAGGCGGCCAAGTTGTTGCTGTGGGGGAAGAGAAACCTTTAGTGCTCAGCAGACAGCATCTCTCCGTGCTCAGGATGGCCCCTAGCTGGAAGGATGCTTGAATGCGGCCATAGAAGGCTTGGTAAAACTTCTCAAGCAGAAATCTGGAAGGTGCACATCAGGGGCCGTTTTAGTCCATTCCGAAAGTGGCTCAGCATTTAGGAATGGCAAAATCTGCAGCCTGGGCTGGGGTTGGTGGCGTCAGCTGGATTTTCCAAGTTGAAGGTGTCTAAGGGCTGAAGTGGCCCCCTTAGGTTGTTCTAGCTGGACGGTGAACAGGGCTGCAAATGTCCTGCTGCCGCAGCTTTCGCTTGAGCAGAGGTGTGCCTGCGCACAGCAGGCGTGCAGTGCATGTGCAGGGTCTCCTAGGCCATTTGGGCTCTGCTGTAGCATTGTTGGAGAATTAAGATTTCTCTGCCTGTAATTCCTTAATACAGAGTTGGTTGTTGCTAGGAAAAAAAGTCTGGAAAAGTGATATTAAGAACTAGGAGGGTATTGAACGGATTTTTGTTTGTACTTTCTAAAGTAAAGCCTGGTTTTTGACTACTGAGCCCATTAAAAATCCCTGCTGGGGACACAGTGTACACAGGGCTTCTTCAGGCCATGACAAGATGTTTTCTTTCAGTGGAGGGCTTGTTGGGACTGGAAGATAGCTTGATGGGATTTCTGATGTGGCATGAGCCTCTGATTAGATTCATGTCACTCCGGTTGTTCCCTGTATGCATCTCATTGGAAACCAAGGGAGGAAAATAAAGGTGCAAATGAGTTTCTGTAATGATTGCAGTAGCCAAGCTAGCATGTGGCATGTTGGGATGTGGAGTTTCTGAAGGTTTTATCCTGTCGAGAATGAGGGTAGTGTGTGCGTGCATGTGGGCCACAAGCTGAGCTGGGCACCCTGATGTGAAACCTGGGAAGGTACCTGACACACAGATCCCGCAGCTCTGCACCATGGTACTTGAAAGCATCCTTGGACACTCTCTCCATTTTAAAGGAATCAATTGCTCTGCCCTGATGCTTCCCACGTGTGTAGAACTGCAGAAGAAAGTTTAAGGGGAATCTGTGGAGGAAGGTAATGCTGCCCGTCATTTCCTGATAGCAAAAGCATGACAGCATTGCCAGGCTGGGCTACGTTACAGAATCAGGACAGTAAATGTTGTCTCAATGTGGAGACCTGAAAGGCTGCTGTGGGTGTGCAGCTGAATTTTTCCACTGAGCCCTTTGCTCTGAGAGCAAAGTCTGGCTTTGCTTGGCTTTGATTCAAACCAGGTAGGTAGCAGAGAAGGGCAGCAATCCCAGAGGGGGCTCAGGCTCTCCAGGCTTTCAGCCTTCCCCAGCACATCACTATCCCAGTCAAACATATGGAAGGATTTTCAGCAGTTGGTGAAGTGAATGAGAGCAGAAGTATTAGCAATATTTCTGATACTGGCCTCACATGAAATCCCTGCTGGGAGCTGGGTTCACCAGGCTGAAGGGATGGATGTCTTTGAGTTAATGAAGGTCCTGCTGAAACGAGTGAGAGGTTGTTTGAGATCACAGAGATGCACTGCAGACTACAAACTCCTCAGGAAACTGGAAACGGAGTGAGGAGGAGGAATCAGGCTCTCTGCCTGCACACACTACCATTCTGGTACTTCATGGTCAGCCAGTGTCCTCCAGGCAGTGACAGGGGGTACCTTGAGCAAGAGTCAAGACTGACTCGGGAGAGCCGGGAGGTGACAGGAGCTCCTCCCTTTCAGATCAAATGGAGCTTGTTTATCACTGCTGGGTAGGGAGGGAAGCAAGCTTCGACAGACCGCCCAAGGGAGGGGGATCGGAGCTAGTGGCTGTGCCGAGGAGGTGGGCAGGAGTCTCTCTTATTGCAGATATTCCTCCAACTATATGAAGCACTGACCTCAAAGGGAAGCCTAGATATCCCAGCATCTCTGTGAGCCGAACTAGACCCTGGCTTCCTGGCAGTCCTGCTGTGGTGTCGAAGAAGAAATCCAATTTACTTGCAGCACCAGGCAGAGCCCTTCACCGGGAAGCCGAGCACACATGGGATCCCTGCTGTGCCATGCCGAAATCTGCCCTGGAAAGAGCAATAACATGAATATGGAAGGAAGCGAAGGGAACTGTCACACTTGCAGCTTCACATTCCTAAGCAGCAGCTCTTTGTCTGTGCAGTGCAGAGGAGGAGGTTTGATGTCTCCTTGGGCAGTGAAAGTGCTGCCTCTAATTTATGTATTCAGGGCTGAGATTTCCAGGTGGCAGGCTCATGGGGAACACAACAGGTAGGACTAGCTAGCTCACTTCAGAGCGACAGAGGCGAGGGGACATGCAAGAAGTTTGGGCATAGAGTGGGGGGTGTAATTTTTGCACTAGAATAGATCTAATAATCCGAGGCACAGATGGGTCCTGTCCTTCCTCGGTCACCCTGGCTGTGGGGGAGGGATGCTCTGTCTGTTCATCTGCTCCTAGAGGCAGCGTGCCTGCCCACTCACGACTGCGACGCTCTCCTCTTGACAGCTGAGATAGGGAACAAGTTTTTGAGAATATGCCATCTAACACCTACCACCAGCAGAAAAACAAAGGCCCCATCCTGCCTGTTGCTGGCATGCTGAAATGTGAGCAGGCAAACGTATTCGTGCCTCCCCAGTAAATCCCCAGCTCAGTTGCTTCTGTACCACACAGCTTTTAGCTTAAGTGCCTTGTTATCCTTTGGATGGACAGAAAGACGCCTGAAAGGCCTCTGGGATGAATGGGTCATTTCTCTGAGTCAAAAAATCTTCACTCAGACCTAAGGTCAGTTAAAATTTGTGGCCTTGCTTTTTGAGCCACCATCCATTTTTTCTTCAGTTCCTCCAAGTGCTCGGGGGGAGAGGGAAGCACATAATCAGAATCAGTGGGGGATTTCTGGGTTTCTCACTGGTGCCAGCCATCCTGCTGGAAAGTATCAGCATCCGTTGCTCAGCTGCTCCGGGAGTGGGAAGAGGAAATGCCTGAACCTGGGTCCTCTCCTATTAGCAAGGCAGGATATGTTCTCAACTTTACTGGGAGTATTTTTGGACAAATTCTCAGATATCTCAGCTGTAAAATGCTTGAGTGATGATCGCATGTTTCCATAAGGTAGTGAGATTAAGCCTTTAATAATAAGGTGGCAGAGTACACAAAATATTGACGGTCATTGATGAATGAGCAGAGCAGACTTTTGATGTCTGGTCTTGGTAGCTTGGAGCACCTTCCTGGTGGTCAGCTGTAACTGTCTTTGGCTCTCATGCCCCTTCCCAGACGGCTGCTGGGAATAAACTTTGGGCACTTTTTGATAAATTGTGAGTTAGCAATATTGTCATGGGAAGGACTTCTAGCCTCACTGGACAGAGGAGGCTTAGCTGAGTCTGCCTTTGTTTAAAATCCACCGAGTAGCACTAGAGCATGGAAGAAAAGTAGTTTCTTACATAAACTTGGATTATGTTATTTACTCTCCATTGTTTGTAAGGGCCTCATAGAACCATGAAAATGACCTTTATTTCTCTATGGATTTTGTCCTTTTTCATTTTACAAATATTGATTTTTTTTTTCTCCTGTGTCTTTATCAGAGCTGAATTAACAAGGCTGTTTAACAAGAGCCTCTGATTCATTTGGGGTCTTTTTGTGCCAGGTACTATCACAAACAGCTGAAAGCAGCTCAGTGAAGAATGTGCAACCACTGTTACAGAATTGACAGAGTCGGTGATGTGCCCTGACAAGAGCTGAGACAGCACGGGTCAAAGAGCAGGCTTAAAAAGATGGTCTCTTCAGCCTAGGCACAAACGCTAGGAAGAGTTGTTTGTAAGGAATAAAATTTTATGTCTGAAAGCTCTCCTCCTCAGGCTATTAAAGCTTGGGGCCACTGAAAATCACTGAGTCCACTGGATTATTCCAGTTCCACTCACAGATCCCCAAGTGGGATCAAGAGCCCATATCTACAACAAGAGGTGATTCCTGTCCTTATGATCCAAAATCTCAGTGTTGCAGTGATGAGACTCCAGTATGAAAAGGAGCCATTGATGCAGCTTTATATGCTCTTTTTGCCAGGCACACAATTTCTGTTTTGGTGACAAGACGCTTCCCAACAAAAAGTGCTGGAAAACTCCCAACCAAGTCTAAGCCTAGCGCTTCCAGAGTCAGAGCTTCAGCTGCTTCTCCCCAGAGGCTCAGCCGAGGAAAACAAGCCACTCCATATCACTGTTCATTTACCCTCCTGAACCCTGTCTCTCAGTGCTTCAAGGTGGATGCTTCAGCAGCTAATATTGCTCCTGGGGCTTGTGCAAGGAACAATTAATGCTCATTGTGCCAGTGAAGAGCCCTGAGGTGAGCCAGGCTGTGGAGACAGCTGCCCCGTTTTGCTGTGTGCAGCAGCTTCACGAAAAATCCTGCCGCAAGTACGTCTTGCTGGTTGCAGAGTTAAACTTTAAACTTAAGGGCTAAACTCAATGTGGCATTTCTAGGCTTTTTGCTGGTGGCAACCTTCCTGGTTTGTAGCATTGGGTGCCTGGGCAGCGCAGGGCTGGGCACTACGCAGCTGCTGAGCCTGGGAAGCTGTTCCCAACCAGCTGCAGCGTGGGACTGATGGCAGGAGTGAAGCACGAGTGTTTGAAGAGCTAATGCTTTGTAGTGCTCCCTTTAATGCTTTGCCTGTGACACTGTAGGATCTAGAGCTTTGATCCTAAAATGTCAGAAAGGACGTGAACGGCAGTTCCTTCGTCTCAGGCATAAACACTCGCTATAACTGTGTCCTGCAAGGGTTAGCTAAGCCTTCTCCAGCTGCATGCAGGAGGCTTGGAAGAAGGCGATGTTGGCCATTCCCTGCGGAAGGGCTCTGCTAGGAGGTGTGCAGCAAGACTCTGTTTGTGCCCAGCAGTCTGAGAGGTCTCTACCTGTTTCAGCTGCTTGTGCTAGAAGAGGAGTGTATTGCCCAAACAGAAGGTCTCAGCTACAGGATAAACTTGTGTGGCTCTACAACAGTAGGCTTTGTGACTTGTCTGGAAACTGGGAACCTCTTTGGGGATAAACTGGAAGTTGTCATTGGCGTCTCTACAGAGAATGTCAACAGGAATCTGTCAGGACCAGTCATGATGATACAAACACCATTTCCCATTTAAAGCACGGCACCAACTGTACCTAATTAACCTTCACGACAGCACAGCAATACAAGGAAACAGGGATCATTAACAGGGGAAGAGAAGCAGCAGTGCTAGCCCCATGCATTTCAAATTGAGGTAGGCTTAGAAAAATCACAAGGTTAAAAATAACAATAATCCATTTGGGGTTTTCAGAGCCTTAAGAGTGCCTTAGTGAATCTAACTTTCAGGTTTTTCTCCAGGAAAATTCAGGACTGGAAACTTGTCTCCCATACACGCTTTTTTTGTATGTACACTCAACAACCAAGTCTTTTAGAAAATCACACATTCTCAGTCACACTGGTTCAGAGGCAGTAAAGGTCAGAGCAATTTGCTCAGTGTTGCTTAAAGATCAGTTGGGCAAAGCTGGGACTGGACTGCCTGAGCAGCTGACCCTCCACCCCTTGCTTGTTCCTCCAGACCAAACATTTTTCTGGGTAGGAGAACCTGCCTAAATCCACCAGTGGTCACTTAATAGCTGCTGAAGGCATAAGTCAGAGTTGAGCTGGTGACCTCATCCCTTCCTCTCGCGTCTGCGAAGGGACAGACTGATGACATTGGCTGTTTACATTTTGGTCTCTGAGCCAGCCCAGCTCCTTCTCCTGGGGCCCAGGAGAGATGGAAGTGTCCTAAAGATGCAAACCCACACGTGCTGCTCCCTGACACTGCTTTCCTGGCTCAGGGCTGTTTTTGTAAGTTAGTAGGAAAGAGCTACTTGTGTAAGTCTTTCTTATAGTTAAGAGTTCTCCCTGCTTGTTGTATCACCTGCTGGCAGGGGCCAAGGGGAAGAGTAACGCCTGTGCCATTGGTATCGGCACAGGCTGTCATTTTATCTCACCAAATAGATGCAATGCAAAGCGCAGAGGAGTCACCCAGGCAGCTTTGAAAATTGTATTGGTTATTACCGACAAACTGATCTTGCTTATGCCCCGAGTCTTGGATGCTGCCAGGATCAGAGGAGAAAACCTGGTTTTGTCTGGAGCAGAAGCAGGCAGGACCCCTGCTCTGGAGAGAAGCCGGTGGGGACTGTGGCCAAGGAGCAGACCTTGTTGTGTGGGGTGCCACCCCCAGCCCATAGAGCCGGTGTCCGTACAGCAGCATGTTTTATTCATCTCTTTTTCTCCTTCGTCTTCTGTTCTAAGGTGACATGGGGTGAGTGAAACTGAAGGGACCCTTGAAAAGGCCAGGTCATTGATGGAGAGGAAAAAAGGCTTGGCAGATGGCAAAGAGCTTTCATGAGCAGCATGGGCTGCAGCAGGCTCCAGGGAACAGGATTGTTCCCCTGCTCAGGCTGTGTGTCTGTCTCTCTGATTATTTTGTGTATTTCATCTCTGCTGTCTGTCTTGC
The DNA here is from genome assembly GCA_009806455.1 of Tetrax tetrax. Classification (NCBI taxonomy): domain Eukaryota; kingdom Metazoa; phylum Chordata; class Aves; order Otidiformes; family Otididae; genus Tetrax; species Tetrax tetrax. The sequence continues at coordinate 268,076 of WHYT01015429.1, forward strand.
CCTTAATCTGGGTTCCTCTGTGCCAACAAAATGCTTAGCTCACTCCATTGTCTGGGAGACTAATTTGCACTGTAAATCTGATGCTTATCGTACATGACAGCTTACTGTGGGGTTTATTGCAGTCCTGAAGACAAACTAACTGAGATGGCTAGAAAGCTTTCAACGCATTATCTGGACTATAGAATGAGTGCGACCTGTCTCAGCTTGCCACCAGGTTAGGACGTGGTCCCTTCTGGTTGGGCTCACAAGGGATTTCTCTTTCTCTTTTCAGATCTATTCAAACCGAAGTTTGTTTGTTTGGTTGGTTTTTTTATGGTACAGCTTCTGTTCTGTGTCGGAGCTGTTGGGATGCTTCCTAGGATCAGGTCCTGCATCCCTCCTCCCATCTACCTGTGGAGTTTTAAGGACCATGAGAGTGGCTGCAGACCAGGTGCAGGCAGCGTGCGAGCACTGGGTGTTCCAGGGTGCTGCAGCTTCGTTGTCTCTGCCTAGCTTAATCAAAAAGAACCTTTGTCCTTGTCTTTTTTCATTAGTATTTCCTGACACTTTCTCCAATATCTTTTAGCTCTTTGCTGGCAGAGTAGCATCCCCTCTCAATCTCATCTGCAGTTGCCTTGTTCCCTCTGGTCCCTGGGCTATCCACCTGCAAGCATCAACATATCATCTGAGAGATTTTCACACGAGTGTTTTCAGATAGGGTCGACTGAAATGTGGGCAGAGGCCTAAATCTTCCTACAGAGGGGTTCCAGGTAGCTGCAGACACAGGTTTACCTGGGGAGAGCCAGGAAGATGATTGCTGCACTGATACAGCTCTTGGTTCTGCAGCTGAGCACGCCAGTGGGTATTTAATGCCCAGAGCTTCTGCATCGTGGTCCTCTGAGGGTACACAAAGGATCCTGTTTCCCTGGATGTGGGAGTGGGAACAGGAACAGAAGACCTGCCATCCTCTGAGGATGGTGTTCACTTGAAGGACGAGCCTGATTTTCGCTGAGTAGAGTCCAGCTTTAAAGTCTCATGGATTACTGGATCCTTGTGTTCTTCTTGGCCTCGGTCTCAAGACAAAACACAAAAATGGCTGTACTGGTAAGCTGTGTGCAGCAGCTGGGGGGCTGGCAACGGAACTGGAAATGGAACCAAGGGGACTCAGTGTTGGGGGAGAGGGAAAAAAAGAACCCAACTAGATAAATTGTTGAGGAATAGGCAAGCAATATGTTATATACTAAGTAGAACTGTGGCTGCTTCAGATACACCAGAATCTCCATATGGGCCCCTCTCAAACTCCGTTTTGCTGCACAGATTATCAGACGGGTGTGGAACCTAAGGCTTGTTCCAAATGGTGAACACTGTACTCCTCACAGGCACTGTCCTGAGACCTGCCCGAAAGGGAGAGTTCTGTACAGCCTAGCTTAAGCTCAGGGGCAAACCTACGACTCCAAGAAGACTCAAAAATCTGCAGAATTTTAGAAGAATCCAGCAGAAAAAATACCTAGGAAAGGATCATCACACTGCCTAACTCAGGGCCATGCCTAGTCTAGGTTAGGCTACTGTATGCAGCCTCCTCTGAAGAAGCCCCTTCTCTTCCCTGCTAGAAATAGAGAGCAATCACATCTCCTAACTTAAACTCCTATGTAAAGTGCCTAAAAGTTAGCAATTTGAATCTGAAGGACATCTTAATTTGTTTCCTAAGAGGCTTGGAAAATCCCCCTTTCCCACCAGCTCTGATCCATTTGGCAAGGTCAGGTTGTCCCTTCAGTCGTGTGCATCCAGCACCCCGGGGCAGCTGATGCTTCCAAGGATAAAATCTGTACCCTGCTGCTTCTGCTGAGTGTTTTCTGTCAGACTTCTGGTTGGTTTGTGTAAAAAAAAAAAGAAAAAAAAAAGAAAAGAAAAAAGCTTGTTTGTTTTCCAGCAGCGCTTAGAGACCCTACTGTGTTGCATGACACATGGACTGTTGGAAGATGGTCTCTGCTCCAAAGGATTCACAGCATCGCTTGGCAGAAGTGCACTGGATAGCAGGTGTGGTAAAGACACGGAATGCACAGTAAGAAGAAGCTGTTTGCTTAGGCTGACTGGGTCTGACATCTCCATCAACCAGGGCGTCCAGCGTGTGAAGGCCCCGTAACTTGATGAGCAGTTGGGCCAGCCTCCCAGCTCTCGCAAGGTCTTTGCTTGCTGGCAAAGGAAATCCACTGCCTGTATCAGTGCGGGCTCCAATCTGCATGGAAATGAAAGTGGATGGAGACATCAAAGAGGGGTTCCAGGTGGAGTTTGCTGCTGCCTGGAATATTATTGGCACTTGAGGAAAGAAGCTGCTGCCTGGCTGGATGAACAAGGGAGTTTTCTTTTTGAGGAGCAGAGAGCTTTAGAGAAGGGGCTGTGGGGTGCAGACTGGCTCCTTTCTCGGGGCGCTGGTGGAGCCTCTGCAGTGCTTTACTCTGAGAGAGTGGCCAGTGCTGGCATAGCCCCTGTCCTGGGCTCTCTGCAGAGGCATCACTGCCTCATGTTTTATTTTCTGGAGGCCACTTCCATCTCTGTCATTCCCCCTCTTCTTAGGAGATGAGGTGCACATTTAGCAGGGGGCTAAAGCCCTTCTGCTGCATCAGCACCATGCAATCTCTCTTCTGAGTAGATAATGGGTTAGAAGGGCTGCTCCAGGGATTCTGTATTCCCAGCTGGCACTTCCTTTTTTCCCTGCCAGGACTGCTTTATTGTGTTTTTGCAATATTAGTAACTCATCTCATGTATGGAACTGCTAGGGAATCAGAAGTCAGAGCATCCAAAATATCTCGCCCCACGAAAAGAGCAGCTCCTCCTTTGCTGCCACGTTGTTAGCTGACGCAAAGGGAGAGGGTTGTGTGGAGGCTGGCAGGAGAGCTGTCAGGTTTGAATCCCGTGAGCAGCAGTTCAGAGTCAACCCTTTCCCGAGATGTGGCGAGCTGTGAACATTCTGTCTGCAGCGTTGTGGGCAGGTGCGATGGCAGCTTGGGTGGGTATATCGTGCTGGCCTTGTTCCAGCTGGCACAGGTAAACCAGCAGTGACATAGCGTAGCAGCTTAAGCACTGTCTTAACACTATTAAATGTATCGCTGAGATCTCCAGAGGGCTTGTACAACCTGAGGTGACGTTTGTGTGGCTGTATCTTCCCTGCAGTTTGCTATCTGTGTTAGCTCAATTACAGTTCTCGCAAACAGGACTGTGCTGTGCCTCGGCCCCTTGTCTGACATGAGCGCAGACCTGCCTCCAAACATGCTTCGGAGGACCTGCAGGCCACGCAAACGTTGGCTGCTGCCGTCTCCAGTTCGTGCCTCCTATATTGGCATTAGTTATTGTGATTTACTGGCGTTGGCCGGCATGCAGGGGAGGGGAATCACATCTGTTGTTAGTGGGAATTGCTTTGCATTGCCACGCTGAGGCTTGAGAGTTTGGGGCTGTAACCGAGCCTCCTTCTTCCCGTCTCTGTCACGTGAGCAATTCTGCTCCCACTCTCTACCCTCCCAAAGCCCTCTCCTGCTGTGCTTTAGGCCTGGGATTGCCCTGCTTCCTCCTTCAGGCACCAAGAGGTCTGGGACTGCAAGGCACTGCACATATGGGAGCGTGTGCTGGGATGGACAACCCTCCTGGAAGAGGTATCCAGGGAGGTGATCTTTGGCATGGGCATTTCTGAATTTCCCTTTCTCTCTTTCCCCACAGATGTTGGCAAGGACCATCCACAGCAGCAGGCAGGGGTGATCTGGAGAGTGACAGGCGGCCTGTTCAGTATCACGCGGGGAGCTGTGGGGGCCACGTTGGGAGGAGTTGCCTGGGTGGGCAGCAAGAGCCTGGAGCTCACCAAAACAGCTGTGACCAGCGTCCCTGCTGCTGGCGTCGGACTGGTGAAGGGCAGCGTCTCGGCAGTGACCGGCGGCGTTGGAGCCGTGGGCAGCGCGGTCGCCAGCAAAGTCCCTTTCACCGCAAAGAAGAAGGACAAGGCTGACTAATTCCTGTCTCAGCCCCCTTCCAAAACATCAACCTGCCCATACTCTCCCCCTACACAGCACCTCTTTTGAGTTGGAACCAGCCGCTTCAGGGAGGGTCAAGCACCCGAGCAGACTCCGGCTGCAGCCTGCTAAGCACCGCCTGCCTGTCTCAGAGCTCACAGAGCCGCTGTCAATGCCTTTCACTCCCATCACCTACTAGGAACCATCTCTACTCCGAGGGCTTTAAAAGCACCATTGTCTCTGTCTTCAAGTTTCCTTCCTCCCTTCTTGCTCTTGTAAGCACGGAGAGGTGGGAGAGGGTGTTGGGCTCCATCTGTCTGGAGGCGGGGGGAGTAACAGGGGAGGGGGAGGAACTATGCCTGGCTTGAAGTGTGGGTTGTGTAGTCAAATTCAACTTCAGCTGGGAAGACAATCTCTGAAACACCCCTCCCATTGGCTCTGGGAGGTGTGATTGAGGGGTCTGCCTGGGGGAGAACTGTAGAAGAAAATCCCATTGACACAAAGGAGAGATACTGTGAAGAGGGGGAAATCTCCCTCCTGCCCTGCACCTCTTACCTTTTCTTTGCAGGGCCCATCCCACAAGCTGCTCCCAATCACTTACTCCCTGACGGAATTGCACCCTTCAGAGAAGGAACCCTCAAGCTCAGCAGAGCAGTTCCAGGGGTGATGCCACACAAGAGTATCATATGTCCCAGGCCATCAACTTCTACACAGATTTTCTTGGTGAGAGGCAGGAGGATGAAAGTTGCTGTATGTTCCCATTCCCGGCTGACAATGGCATCTGCCAGGCCTCTGTGATACTGCAGTACAGGTGGTGATGCTCCACAGAGAGAGAAATTGAGCCCTTGGGTTTGACCCTTGGGGTCCGGGCAGTATCCCCATCCACAACAGGCACATTTTGGCTTTAGGCTGCACGCTCACTCCATGGATGTCACTACTAACGTATTCCCAAATGCCACCCAAGTTCTGCGGCAGAGTAGGAGAGGATGCTCTCCCTGTGACCTCAGGAGCAGCGGCCCGGCTGTGAGCAGGCTGTGCCACATTGGAGAACGCTTCCCTGAGGGGCTGAGCATGCTCCAGTGGCAACTCCTCCACATGCTGCTCCTGGGGCTCCAGCCTGGCTCCTCTAAATGACCTTGTTGCACTGTATAGCCCACCCACAGTCATAGTGCCGCAGGAACCCAGACATCTGCATTCATCTGGCGGTCACAGCCATCCTCAGCCTGGCCCGTGATGCTCAAGGGGCCACATGGCACCCTGCACATGCACACACACACACTTCCACACTCACTAACTCCAAGATCTCCTGTAATTCTCTGGATGAGGAAAGCCACAGGCTCCACCATTAACCCTGCTGCTCCTGGCTTTGGCAGGTGATTAGCCTAGGTCGTTAGGTGTTGGATGCATAGGCAAGTGAAGCAGTGCTTGTGCAGTATTTGAAAAATATGCATCTGTTAGCGTGTGCGTATCAGTCCACAGGCGTGTCTTGAGCCAGGTGAACAAAACTCTGTCACTGCCACAGAGGAGCTTACATAGCCATCTTCGGCACTTCCAGCATATAGTTTTTATATAGGGTCCTGGTCAAAATAAAAATAATGTTTTAGAGGATGTTTTCCCCTTTGTGGCCCAAGAGCGTAGTTTATTGAAACCAAAGGAATGTTAAAAATCCCCTTTCTCCCATCTATGCGGTTTGTTTACTTTCTGTCCTATCTTTTGGACATCGAAGCCAACTTCCTTGATCTTCATTTCCCGTTGGAGGTCATTGCACTTCCTGGCTGCTCTCTTCTGCTTGGGACTCAGACATCAGGGAATATTTAAGTACAACCCCGCCCCCCCCCGCCCCGCCACCATTGTTGCTGAATGTTCTTTGGCTTGTGAAGCAGTTTGATTCTGACCTTTAGTAAATCCACATTTGGGGCCTGAGTCGCTGTGTCCCTGCGCTAGTCACACTGGTGTTAGTTTCTCTCCGTACCCTTCTCTGGGTAGTCCCTGCTGTTTGCAGTGGCAAGAAGTTGCTGATCTCCACAGTGTGTTCCTCTTGATAGCATGAGTGGTTTAACCTACATCTTTGTTTCTGAAGAGGAAGCAGTATTTGGTATGTATGTGCATTTCCTCGCTTTGTCTCTTTTGTTCTGGTGAAGGCCAAGTTGACCCAGACGTGTCAGTTTTGTCTCTGAAGGCAGCAGCTTCACAGAAAGATCAGGCCTTGATGTGTACCTGCACTTTGCTGGGATGCTCATATCAGTTGGCAAGGCCAGAAGAAGTCTTGTCTGTTCTTCCTTTGTCTCAAATGCCGTGCAGAGCAGGAGGGCTGTTTGCACTGTGTGGATCTGAGCGCCTCTCATTTCTTATTCCAGATCACCGGCTGCGCCTGAAGCCAGCTCTCACCCCAAAGCTAAAGGCTGCTTGCGCATAGCTAGCTGTGCTGTCACCAGCCCTCTTAGAAAGATAGTTTCTTATTAATTGGGACAGAAGACGGTCTTCTTCCTAACTACATCTCCCAGGCCTTGGACAGAAGAGAGTATCTAAGGGGCTTTACTTCACTGGCCACCCCTGGGCAGGTGATGGGAAGCCCATCATGCTTTTGGCTAACCAGTGTCCCACACAGGCTTTTGCTGGAGGAGGTGATGCATCGTTCCCGAGGTGCTGGCAGGCTCCGTGTGTGCAGAGCAGGCATGGAAAACAGGATAAAGGTGCATTAAGGAAGGCCATAGGAGTCCTGAGGGTTTCCCATCTTTTTATTTCTGCTCTTCTGTGTATCCTTGCAGTAAATTGGGTAAAGCTTTCCATTTGTCTGGAACTGCCATTTCCTTGTGGGATGGCCTGGAGAAGGGGAAAAGAGGTGTGAGGGGAACTCACAGCCTAAATCAGTGTTCTGACAGCCCAGCTAATGATGAAGTCACGCACCATAAATAGAGAAAGAGATCAAATTAGCAGGCAAGGGTAGAAGGTTAAATCTACTCCAAAACTAAGGCCTCACGCTGCTTAACGGGCATTCAGGAATATATAACTGCAGGATGCAAAGGCCTCTGGAAAGTATGTCTCTGTTGGCATGCTAGGCCTCCTCAGTTCATCCAGGTGACCCAGCCCCAGGCTGCTTTTCTGCACAGTGTCAGTGCCAGAGCAAAAGGAAAATAGGGTCTGTGTTCCCAGTCTAAGAGCAAAGACTCCTCCTGACAGCTTTGGTTGCAGGACGGTAGGATCTGGATTGGATGGAGAAGCTGTTGGCTCCTGTCAGATGCCCCATCTTTCCTCCTCCCCCCTCCGGAGACTCCAGCGAGCTCAGAGTCCACCTGGGTCACTGGTGCAGCCCTTCTCCTGCCACCCCTTCATGGTAAGAGGGGCAAAATGGACAAAAACTACATTGTGCATAAATCCCATTGATTGGGATGTGGGGGGTGGGGGACAGCACCGAGGTGGAGGGAAGGATTGAAGGGCGTTAGCACAAGGAAGATCACCAGTTTTCAGGTAACAGAAGATGAGGACGGACTGGTGACAGGAGGATGTGAGGAGCAGGGGAGCAAGAAAAGGAGGAGCATGGAGGGAATTTGTTTCTTAGAACAGGCTCTGAATCATAGGATGAACGTGATAGAGTTTGTCGTAGAGAAGAGCGTGGAAAGGGAAGTGGATGAACGTGGGTTTTGATGTGTGGTGGTGGTGCACTCCTGGCTGGCGCCCTGCTTCTACAGTAGTGATCATTGCTAGGGGTTTCTGTTTAGCTAGACCAATGTGCCCAACGGATGGTCCGAGCGCCAGATCAGCTCCCTCCTTACTTGCCTCCCCAGATCTCCCCCAGGCTTTTGTCACGATCTCCCTGTGGTGGGGCTGGGTCTCCCCGTGGCGGAGGTGGGATGTGGCCCTACACACAGCCCTGTTACAAGCAATGTGGCCTGGCTGAGAGGAGAACCCACAAGCACATCCTCTCCTCCCTTTTCCCTTTGCTTATCTTACTATCCTTCACTTTCTTTTTTATCCCTGCCTTTGCTTTCTGTCTTGGCCCTGGGTAGAGCTCTCCAAAGCTCTTACTGAGATCTTTGTTAAACATCCACACTCATATTGGCTGGGAGGGCAGAGAGGGTGGCTCTGCCCCTGCAGAAGTGCATGTCTTCCACCACTCTTTGTACCCTTGTGTTTTGCATCTGGTACATCTTAACCCATTTCTTTTCCCCTTGATTCCCTTGTTGGCTCTTGTCCCTGTGGGTGGGTCATTTCTCTGTCTCCATTGCAAAGTCATCCTTGTAAAAAGAGCAGCATGAGTGGGAACGTGGAGATGGCTAGAGAGAGACACAGAGCTGCTGGGACAGATGCCGGGGTCCAACTCGGCTTCTCTAGGAGATGAGGAGCCCTTTGGCAACCCAGAACTGTCACTGTGGCCACACGGTCTTGTGCACAGTGCTGGGCTCTGGAGAACACTTTTGTTCTTTATCATTTCATTGTCTGTAATTGGTTTCCTACTGAATTTGTTTGCTTGGTTTGTTTTGCAGTGTGTTTCTGGGAATATTCTGCATCTCTGTATTTTAATTACAGTAAAATTTGAGGATAAAAACCTTGGTTACGCTGGGTCTTGTTTCCAGTGGGGGGAAACGAGGAGAGGAAGCACAATTGAAGGAAGATGTTAGAGATTCCTTGGGAAATCAGCTCTCTCCCCTAAGGGCTCTACATGAGGCACCAAGCAGGGTTGAATCTCCGTCCCTGCTTAAACTAGGACACAGCTTTCAACTGTGATTCGAAAGCCATTTTGCTGCAGGTGCGTTTCCTGATTGGAATGATAAGAACAGCTTGGATAAGACTTCTAAACTTAGTTTCCTGTGTTGGCTTAAAGATCAGTGCATGAGAGGACTTGCGGGTCAGGGGCAGCTGGGCTAGCCCTGAAAGTGGGATCTCAGCAGCCAAAGATGGGAAATTTTGCCTCTACAGCCGCTGTTTCTTCATGTAGGTTTGCGTGGCCTCTTCTCCTGAGCTGAGGAAGCGAGGGAAAGCCTGGTTCCCCCCGCAGCAGCAGAACAAGGCTGCTTGACATCCCTCCCCAGAGCTGCGGGGACCCCCATGGGGCAGCCAGACCCTCTGCGTTTGCTCGCCAGCTGGCAGGCAGTGTGGGTGCTAGGATGGGGGGCACAGCCAGTCACCTTGGCTACCTCGCCTGCTCCACGGGCACTTACCCAGGGCAGAGCTGCTGATGCTCCCGGGGACACACAGCCCTTCTGCAGGGAGGACTGCAGCCCAGCAGCCTGGCTGTACTGGATCGGGCCCCAGACAGGGTGTCCCTTTTACTGGGTCGAGGCCAGCAGTCAACAGCTCAGCATTTGTTAAGTGCTGACAAAAGGATTAATTTAGTAACTAATAACGGGGCAATCAAGCCATTTATTTAGTTGACGTTTTGCTGCCAGCTGCTCAGTAAGAGCAGCGAGCAGTGTGCTGATGAGGCTGGCTGCGGCCACCACTGCGGCCTGCCCCGCTCCTCTGTCCTCACCCACAGACACAGCCAGGGCAGCGTGGCTTGGGAGGCACCGAGCCATGGCAGGAGCAGGTTTGGCCATGGAGGTGACAGGGTGAAGACACTCGTTGCTCCTGCGCATGAGTGAAGGCGCCTGGGGCGGTGGGGTTCTCCTAGGAGCTGCTAGGGAGCCGCTGTGGGGAGACAGGTGGAGAAAGTGTCTATCCTGCAGCACATGCACGCTGTTGCCCCATTGCTCCTCATGGGGCTGGAGCTGGCCATGTTGCCTTGCGGACAGCACAGCCAAATGACTGGTGCTCCAGCTGCGAGCCCTGAGGAGAGTCCATTACCCCTCCTCACCTTTTCTGCATCCCAGCTGGAGCAGGTTTGCCATGTTGAGCCAGGTTGCAAAATGCCGCTAACAAGATGTCCCTCCAGCCATCTTTAAAACGGAAAAAGGATGCTGGAAAATCGCAAATAGTTACAGCTTTCCCCTGCCTCAGCCCAGCAGTGGGTGTGCGGACAGCGTGTCCCAGCTCCCTGTGTGTGACTACAGCATCCAGCCTCACGCTCTCCCCAGCCGGGGCTGGAAGCTGGTGGGCAGCAGACCTTGGAAGACACCTTTGGAGGGGAGACCTGCCCAGGTAGGCGGGCAGTGGGTGGCTCCAAGGTGCCTGCGCCAGGAGCAGGTCCAGCACTGAGAGTGGGCAGCTGTGGGTGGTGGATGTGACCCGCTGTGGTCACATCTGTCTGTGGGTCCCCGTCCTGCCCTGCTCCAGGAGCAACAGAGAAAGGAAACTGCTGTGACGTTGCTGTTCTCTGTCCCCTGGGGACTGGCCCCGGTGGCTTCCCATCTCTGCAGTGTTCTGAGACGTGCCTTGAGAACTGGGCTGTTTGGAGGAGTCTGTCCCAGCTGGGTCAGAGGAGCTGGTCGGCTGTTCCAGCAGGCAGAGGTCAAACAGACCAGCAACGTCTTGTGTCAGGCTCTCGGCGTGCTGCTGCAGTACTGTATTGCTCCCACCCTGCATGTTTGGCTTTCCTGTCCCGTGGCTTGCTGCCCTGCGCAGCCCACAGGCCCTGCAAGGCATGGGCTCTCTTGCTGCCTGCAAGGTGCCTTGCGCACAAGGGCCAGCGAAGAACAACTCGAGCATTGCCAGGACCTTGGTTGCTCGTTTTCATTCGGGCAGTTTTGTGACCTGAACTTGAGCACTTTTCTCTGGTCCCCCAGAGCAGGGCACACCAACACTGGCATCAGCAGCATCAGACACAGCAAGGGGGCCAACAAGGGGCAGCCCAATGGGGCCGGGCTCATGGCTCAGTGCTGGTGCCGCGAGCGCTCTTGCCACCAGGCACTGTGGCAGGTCCTGTGCCCCCACGCAGGCCAACAAGCTCTCAGGTCTGTAAATAACCACAGGTTCTCGCCTTTGGCTTAACTGCTTGCATTTTTACATACTCCAGATGCAAATGTGCACACGCCCAAGGAGGGCACTGCAGCTCAGTGCTGCCCCGGGGAGCTGTGGGGCGGCTCCCCCCAGCCTTGCCCCTACCCGCTTGCAGCCCAGTAGGGGCCAGGCAGACCAGGAGATGCTGCTCTTTGCATCCACCCCAGTTTAGTCACTGAGGTCTTTCAGTTGAAATTCACCCTAGGTCAGTTTTATTGCACTTTTATTTACAGAAAACACAGAAATAAAGCATTAAATATGTTGGGCTTTTATCAAACCACCCAATCACTTTTTTTTTCCCTTTTTTTTTTTTTTACTTCTTTTGTGGGTTTTTGGCACAAAGGAACATCACAGGTGTTACCAAACAACCATGTACGAGCAGCTGACGAACTGGTCAGCCCAGTAACGGGACTTAGACAGACAGATGTGTCACACCGAGATCCAAAACGAGGAGGTTTTTCCACGCTCAGCTTCCCGTCTAACCTGCTCATCGGGGGCAAGGGGCGGGGGCGACACCATTCATAAATTACATTTATATTTACCTCTTACATTGTAAAAGTAAACAGTGCAAAAGTACAGTACCCCAGGTACCCTTCGGTTTGGAAAGCTTGAAGGTTGCTTTATACATTTTGTGTGTTTTGTAAACATTGTTACCCATCCACAGTTCTAGCTCTTGCTTGGAGAGACCCGACTCCTCGTGTCCAAAACGTGTTGAGGGGCAGCAGTCGCTTCCCCTGGACTCTGTTGAGATTCCTGCTCAAGGTTTAGTGCAAATTTTGGAGAGAAAAAGACAAGGAGAGAGAAAGAGACGGGGAAACAAAACGAAAGAAAATAAAATAAGGCAACAGTTAGAAACCGTCCGTATCAAAACCGGGCCCTCCCGGGGCTGCCTTAGGAGAAGGGCAGGAAGTCTCTCTCCTCCACCAAGCTGATGGAGAGGTTCTTCAGCTCCTCCTCGGAGCCAGCGGTTTTGTAGCCGAGTTGCGCCAGCACCTGCTGGCAGGCGTGCTGGGTGAACGCCACAATCTCGTAGGACAGCCGGAACCGCCACTTCTCTGCCGTCGCTGCCGAGTTGCGCACCGTCCCGTACTTGTGTTTGGAGGAGGACCTGTCTCCTCGGGTGTTGTTCTGTATCCAGCGCTCGACGTTGCTGTCCATGGGAATGCCCAGGAAATCGTAGATCTCCTCGGTCTTTTTCATGGGGTTCCTGGCTAGGTCTTCATACCGCACCAGCATGTACTTGCCCTTGAGCCACGGCGGCCGGTTGAGGCCGGTGGACACGGAGTTCCAGAAGTCCTCGCACACCGTGGTGAGCTGGGTCACATCCAGGTTGTACGGCTTCCTGCCAGTGCCGTCCCAGATCCTCCACAGCCGGTAGGTGTCCCGGAAAGTCTCACTCCGGGATGCCAGGATGCCCCGGGGGTCCCTCACCAGCTGGATGACCTTCAAGTTCAGCCGCGGGTCCTCCACCAGGGCCCGGAGGTCGCTGACCTCAGGCACCCGCACGGTTTTGATGGCCACGTGCCCATGGTCTCTGCAGGACTCGGTGGCCAGTGTCAGGTTCAAGGTGCCGCACTTCTTCACACAGTCTCCCTCCTCCAGGTGGAGATCGACGGCTCCCACGGACTCGCAAACAGGCGGTGAGCACAGGGCCTTGCTGGCTCCCCTGCGGAAGAGGCGGTCGGTGGTGTGGTTGATGGGCTGGGGTTTGATGTAGTTCTCCAGGAAGTAGAGGTCACAATCGTACAGGCTCCTCAGCAGGTCTCGGCTGGCCCCCAGCATGACCCGCCTGTCTGTCGTACTCTTGCTCTGAGTCAGCTTTGGGATCAGGGTGTACTGGACGTGGTAGAGGGGCTCAAATAAATAGAAGACATCGAAGTGCTGGTTAAACAGCTGCCCAACAAACGAGGAGCCGCTGCGGGTGGTGGCGAGGATGAGGACGTGCGTCTTCCTGGAGAGGTTATAGGAGAAAGTGGGGCTCTCGTCACACAGCCTGTCGGCCGCATCGGTGTCCTGGCTGCAGTTCACGGGGTTGGGGATGGGGCAGCTGTGGAAGGACTTGGCGGTGAAGGTCCGGATTGCTGTGTACTGGATCGCGATGGATGCCAAGGCTAGTAGGAGGACAGCCTTCCAGGAACATTGCATGGCTGGTCACCTTCATGGAGCTTCTTCACAGGTCGTCTCGGTGTCTGCAACCCAACAGAGAAGTCACAAATTGAGCAAGGACTGGCAAGGAGGATCCAAGTATCCTACTGCTGAGTGTACCAGTAAATGCCCTCCCACAGTGCACATACGTCAGCCATAACCATGTGGGCCCCGGTCACACACTGCAGAGCCCCATTTCAGAAGAGAGGAGGACCAGCTAGAGGCTGGCAAGCCTGTAGAGACACTTCCAGCCAGGACTTCAGCCCCGGGGACTGCTTCCTTCAAGGCTGGGAGTGTACACAAATCCTGTGCCCCACAGCTCACCCTGTGCCCTGCAGCCCAGGCAGGGAGGTGTTAGAGCCCAGCGGCCACACTGTGCCTCCAACCAGCTGCCAGGAACCCTCCTCTCCAGCTGCCCTATGAGTCACTTGTCACCCCATCAGCCAGTGCCTTCAACACCCAGTGCAGGGAAAGGGCAGATGATGGTGCCAAGCACTGCCTGAAGAGGCTCATCTGAATCCTTTCTGGCCAGCTGGCAGGACAAGGCATGGCCCATCCAGGCCAAAAACCTCCTGCATGGGAGAGGGGCGATGGCTCTCCTAGAGCTGCAAGCTGCTTAGAGGTCCACCAGTCTGGCCAGCTCAGTCTATCATCTTCTGGGGATGAGCAGCAGCCTGAGCTCTGCAGCTGGAGCCAGAGCGGTGTCCGAGCTGCCAGCCCGATGTGCCCCCAGCACTGAGCTCGTGGGGCTGGCCAGATCCTGCTCAGCTCTGGGATTCAGGCCCTCCTGCTATTCTGAGCGCCAGAGAGGAAAAGCAATACTACAAAGAAGGAGGCATGAGAAACTACATCCCCTCCATCCTCTATTGGCAACAGTGCAGCCGCAGGAGCCCTGGCCACAGAGATGGGCGCAGGGAAGAGCAGGGCTGTAGTTGCACAGGGCAACTTCAGTCTGGTGGTGCCAACCTCTGCCTTTCTGCTGTACACACGTCGGTGAGGATGGGGACACTGGGCAGGATGCTTGGGGAGGGGTGTTCAGGGATGGCTAGGTGAGGAGCACTGCTGCTGTGCTTGGGGAGCTGCGGCATTGCTAGGAGGGAATGTAACCGTGGTGGTGCTTCAACATCTCCCCCCTGTTCACTAACCAAACAACCTTTGCAGCCTCTGCCCCGCTGCTCTCCAAAGCACAGAGCTTCACATCCACATGCCATCGCTCCCCAAGGGCAGCAGGGCTGGGGGCAGAAAAGGTGACGGACTCATCCCTGAAACCCCAAACCAGACAAAATCCCTGTGCAGGGGGGACACCCCAGTATCAGCAACAGCTTTGAAGGTCCCCTGCAACCACTTTCCCTTGCCCATCTTCCTTCCATGTCCCCCCTGCCTCGGTGGTATGGTCACCTGTGTATGTGCCTCTGCAGCCACCTGCCCACCCTCCTCAGGCAAAACCAAGGGGACAGACCCAAATGTCTCCGCTCTCCACCCAGCAGAGCCTTTCCCACAGCAAGTCTCCAAGGGAGGCCAATGGGGCCAGCGACTGATTTCAGCATGCAGGGTCTGTCCAAGCCCAGAAGCACGCTGACATCCCTGATGGGCTTGAGACCACGTGTGCATGTGCTTGGGACCTCCTAGCATGCATTCCCGACAGAGCCCACAGCAGCTGGCACCAGGTAAGTGACCCATCTCCTCAACATGCCCCACTCCCCAGAAAGACCCTGGCACTGGGTAAGCGATGCTGGGAGCCAGGAGAGCTGCTCAGACCTGCAGGTGAGTTGAAAATCTCCTTACTTTCTATTTTTCTTTGATTATTATTTTTATTATTTCCCAGTTGCCCCAGCTGCTCGGTGCAGGCAGGAGCTACCAGCCCCAGAGACCTTGTGCCGGGAACGGAGGTTTAGAGCAAAACCCCAGCATGGGGGCTCCGGCACTGCTGATGCCAGCAACCCCCTGCCAGCCGTCGCCGTCACGTCTGTGCAGAAAGAGCCATGCTTTAGACCCATAATGATGTTTCCAAAAAGGGACGCTTTCCTCTGGGCTGCTGCCTGCCAGGGATGTGGCACGTGGCCGGGGGAGCTGGGGGACCAAAGTCGCAGACGCTTGGCTATCCCTGCTCCTGGTCTGGGGTAACCCACCCTGCAGAGGCAAGACCTGGCCCCAGTGTCCTCAAGGGATATTCTGTCCCTTCGATAAAGTGTTTTTCCAGGTTTGCTAAGTGACAGCAGGACAGGAGGGTCCCTGCTGGCATCTCCTAGCCCAGATGGCTCCCGTATTCTGCCGAGGCGGAAGCTGCAGTGGGAACACTTTCCTGCTCTCTAGTGATGGCCAGCCACACTGCATCCTTCACGCACAACCTCAACTTCTACTCCTTGCTGTGCTGCTGATAGATGCTGGAGCAGATGGGACTCAAATTGTCCCAAGATGTGGCAAAAACCTGCTGCTGGCTCCCCTGCAAAAGGCAACCAGAGCCCTTGGTCCCAATTCCTACTGGATCGCTGGCCGCAAGTGTTCTAGGTTCTCCACCCAGCCAGACCCACTCCCCTTCGCAACGCACGGAGCTGTGGAGGGGAAGAAACACGGTACTGATTCACCCCCTCAGCAGAGCAGGTGTGAAACGACAGCCCAGCTTCAGCCTCGGCTGCCCCTCATCACCCTTCGCCTCACCCTGCCCGCCTGCTGAGACCCAGCCAGGGAGGGGCAGGTTTGGGGAGAAGGCTTCCCTCCCTGATGTCTCATCTGTAGCCTTTAAAGCCAGCCAGAGCCTTCTCTCAGTCCCCAGCTGGCTCTTCTGCCTCCTCCCATCGCTGCCTGTCCCCGAGGGGCTGCGGTTCCTGCCCAACCCAGCCCTGGGCTCAAGAGGCAGCGGGGGCTGGCAGCCGGGTGCTCCTGGGGAGCTCCTGGGGCAGCGCAAGCGCGTGGCACCCGGAGCTGCCGGCACGGCTGGGGATCACTTCCACTCACACTCCCCCTGCTCATCTGTCGGACCCAGCCAGGCTGGTGTGAAACACCTGCCAAGGAGGAGCCGCGCATGGCTCCGCACGGCTCAGAGCAGGCTGGCCGAGCAGCGGCTGCAGCCAGGATGCGGTGGGAGGATGTCTCCAACGCATGCAGGCAGCAGGACAGCCACATGCTCTCCCATCCCTGTCCCGGGGGACCTTCTTCTTAAATTGGCCTGTTCCCCTTCAGGCACTGATGCTAGAAGTAGCAGTCCAGACCAGCAGCTGGCACTTCCCTGTGTGAGAGTCCTGTGCAAAACACAGACTTTTGGCTACTCAGTCCTAGACCATGGGATACTGCGACCACAGGAGTCATCTGAAATGCTGGCCTCACAGATGTTTCCATGCTGTAAAGTATTCCCAGCTGAAATCTCCCTCTGCTCTGTCTCCAGCTTAGCTCCACCAAAGATGATGAGCAAATGCAGCCCAAGGGTGGGAGTCAAGTCTGGTAAGATGCCTCCAGGCAGTTGGGGCTACGAGACGGAGAGCCGGGGAGGGGGTAAGCGACTGGTACCTTCCAGCTCCCAGTGCTGCTGGTGCTGCAAGAGGCCTGCAAGAGGGCACGTGGGCTCTTTTTTGTGCTCTGTTGGGGTCACCACTGCCCCTTCCCCTCCTCTGGTCACAGCACGCCAGACTGTGCTCCACTGCCTTGCCCATGTCTCAGTTTGGCTGCCTGCAGTCGCATCAGGACCAGGCTGTCCACGAAGGATGCACAGCATCCGGCAACCAGCTCCGAGCACTGCAGGAGGCCGGCCGGTGCCTGGCACGGGGACAGAAGCCTTGTCTGTGGGAAGAGGAAAGTGTCAAGCCTTTCGTCACCCCTGCCCCGCTTCCCACAGCCTTGAGCTGAGAGGATGGGCAAAGGCAGTGCAGCATCCCCCACCCGATACACCCGCAAAACGGCAGTGGGTGCATAATCACCTGCCTTCCTTCTCCTCCCCTAATTCCCAGCACCGCTCCAGGGAGGAGGAGTGGGTGAGAAGCCAGCAAGACAGCCCAGGAGCGCCAGTGAGATCGGAGGTGATGAATTAAGCTGAATGGCATCTGTGAGTCACCGGCGACGGGGAGCAGTGAGCGCGGCCGGCCAGCCGCAGCGGAGGCCCATGAGGAGATGCTGAACAGTGGACTCCTACTTCAGGGACGGTCTTCCCAGGTTTGATGGGAATGACCTGCTTTTAGAGCCGTGCAGCAGGACCGCGGCACTGGAGGCTGCGCTGATGGCTGAGCGTGGGTGCTGCCAGGCAGGCTGGACTCGGTGGGGCTGCTGCAGGGATCGGTGTGACTCGCACATCTTCTCCCCTCCAAAAGCTGCCAGGTGCTACACGGGGCAGTGCCTTGGACTTGCCAAAGCTTCTTCTCATGGGGGGGCTCCTGCAGCATCTCCAGGAGTGCAGCGGCCCTGCCTCCTCCAAGCCTTCCTTGCCAGTTCCCTTGCCACTCCGAGGAGGTGGCCGTGTTTGGGCAAATTGGGAGGGGTGGCAGCTTTAGGCAGGAGACCATGCAGTAACTGACACTGTCATTGCTGTGTTTCCAGGGCTCTCTCACAGGTCAGTCAAAAAAAATCCCTGCTCTTTTCAGCTGCTTTCCAGGCTGTGCCCTCTCTCAACAGCTCCCCAAAAGTTGTGCCCTCAGCCAGGCTGTGCTCATCCTGGGCTCCCTCACCACTGCCAGAGAAATCCCTCTGCACTTCCCGGTGGCAGGGAAGAAGGGAAAAGGGAGTGGAAGAAGGTGCGAGGGCCTGTGCCATGCAGGTGCCTGCTCTGGCCCTGGCACCGGGGCAATGTGTCAGAGGCGTGCTCATGCCCTCTGAGTCCTCCCTGGGGCCTGCCCGGTCACAGTCCAGCTACCGGCACCTTCTAGCCCCAAAACGGATTCCCGCCAGCAAGGCTGTTTCCATGGAAACAGTGGAGTGACTCAGGACTTTGGGACCAGCTGGAAAACTCAACTGTGAGCAGCAAACGCCCAGGAGGTGCCGGGGTCTGGGTGCAAGGAAGAAGGGTGGGTGGCTGTTGGGACCGGGCAGGGCTGCCCGCTTGCCTGCACGCTTGGGCATGCTCGCGCCAGTGCAGAGGGGTGCATGAGGCGAAGCCCAGGCCAGGAGCTGTAAGCCAAAAAAGCTCTCTCCTGACACAAGCACGACTGCAGTGCTTGGAAGGCATCACTGCAGCACGTCTGCCGGGGGACACATCCCAAAACATGCCTCATCGCAGACAACCCCTCATCCCCCCCCAGGGAGGGGGACCCACGCGTGCATAAGTCACCCCCAGGGTTCGCAGCATCAACTTCAGTGGTCGCTCAGCCCTGCACCCCTGTCCCCTGCCTGACAAGCAGCACCCCTGGGTGCCATGCCCAGGGCAGGGCAGGTTGTTGGAGGGCTGGTCAGGGAGCGGGGAGCCGCAGCCCCACGGTGCCTCCCTGCCCAGCCAGCCTGGCTCTGGTGGCCTCGCTCCCCCCCCCCTCCGCCTCACCAGCCAGGCGCAGAAATTAAATCGCAGGGTTGCAAAACAACGCTGGGCCAGGGAGCCACTGGCACAGGTCCTGCCGCTTCCCAGCGTCCTTCCACTGAGCAAAGAGTTTGTCTCGTAAAACAACATGCTGTGGCCACTGAGGCGGGGAAGACGGGCTCCTGACGGGGTTTAACGACGACAAGCATCCCACTCGGTCGCAGTGGCTTAGTCATGCCGGTGGCTCTGTGAAGCCAGGCAGACACGGAGCATGGCTGTGGCCCACCCACCCTGGACACGAGCAGGCTGCACCCCGCCACTCCCCAGGGGAAAAGGGGACCGCTGAGAAAAGCGGTGTTGAGCAGCCCTCCTTTCCCCTTCCTGCAGGCACTACCTGATTTTGGATACTGCACCAGACGTCAACCCGTCTGCCAGCTTGGGGACAGAGACCAGCCCTGCTCACCCAGACCCCCAGCAGGGCTGGTCGCTGTCCCCAAGCCTCCCCCTCAGCAAGGCCCACCAACATGAGACCCTGACAGGGTGGGAGTAAGCCTTCAGCCTCCCCTCCTCTTCAGCTGTACAGCACTAGAGCTTCCCTACGGTCACAGCTTCGAATACCAGGTGGGGACTCGCACCCGTCACCCTCCTGGGGTGCGCACCGTGCTGTACCGTACGTGGAGCGGAGGTGCTTCATGCCAGTAAGACCCAGACTGGCTCTGCTGTCACAGGCATCACCTCCTGGGGCACTTTTCTAACGCCAAGGCACAGGACCCCAGCGCTCACCGCCACTCCCGACATGTCCCCGCTCCCCTGTCTCTGCCCATCCCCTCTGCGCTTCAGAGGGACCGACCGTGAGATCCCTTGCCACCAGGTAGCTGCCCACTTCGACCCGCACTTAAAGCGTCACAGAGCTTTCAATGGGGATTTCGGTTTTTCCCTACTGGCGCTCGGCAAACACATTTGTGAGTTCATTAATCGCTATCAGGTAACGCCAGCCCCAGACAGTCCCAGAGTTTTCTTATCGCAACATCCACCTGTGCCTGCTTATCCCTCACCTGCTGAACTGCATCTGTCTCCTCCCAAGGATGCGCACGCTCTGGGTAAACCTAGTAAAATTTTTTTTGGTTTGTTTTTTTTCTCTGCTTTCCATCTTTCCCCGAGCCGGCTGGTGCACGCTCGCTCCCCCCGGCAGAGGCTGGAAGGCTTTTTTGGGATGAAGACACTCCTCCATCACCTCGAAACAACGCGCCCAGCCCACGGGAGCCCGAACCTGGGGGCTCTCCGGGGGGAAAAGCACGGGCCGCTCCGTGCGATGGCGTGCTGCAGCCCCGCTCGGCGAGGTTTTTTCGCCACGGGTGGGTTCCTCTGAGCCCTTGGAGGTCTGACAGCGTTTGCTCCGCCGGCTGGCGCGGCTCGCACGGCCGGGCAGGGTGCCTGGCCCCGCTTCCGCCACCGCGGACTTTACTCACTTCTTCCTTGCGGCAGCTCCTCACCCAACTTTCGCCGCAGCTCGCTCCCCCTCCGCGGGTCCCGGACCGACCCCCCGCCCCAAGGCAGCTCCAGGCGGCGGCCCGGCGGGCGCTCGCAGCCCGGACCGGGGGTGCCGAAAAACACCGGGACACCGGGAAAAGTCCCTCCCACCGCTGCGGGCGATGCCTCGGCGCCCTGGAAAGTTGGTGGCGCCGAAACGTTTATGGAAGACCCCCACCCCCTCCCGCGCCCCCCGCGCCCCTTACCTGGCGAAGCCCCGCAGCGGGCTCCCCCCCGCATCCCCGGCGGCCCCGCCGCGGCTCCTGGGGCGGGGGACGCCGAGCCCGGCTCGGCCCGGGGGCGGCTGGCGGCGGAGCTCAGCGGGCC
>WHYT01015429.1:288384-314008 GCA_009806455.1 Tetrax tetrax
GCGCCCCTCAGCCCGCCGGGCTTTGCGGAGCAGGAAACTCTCCGTTTCCTTCTTTTTCTCCCCAAGGCGGCCCGGCCGGAGCGAGCAGAGCCCCTCCCCAAGCCGGACGTGTGTGTGCCCCCTCCCCCCCCATCCACGCCGGGGACACGGGGATCCCGGGGGACGGGGTCAGGCCACCCCGCAGGCGGGGGCTGGGTGCGGGGCGGCGGGTGCCTCCGCCCCCACCCCGCGCTCCGGTGCTGAGGCTACTTTTGCCCCCCAGGATCTGGCACAGCAATGGCCGTGCGCATTTATTCGCTTATTTTCCGGTGGCCTTTGCTCCTGGGGGGAAAAAAAAATAAAAATCTGACCTGGGGACAGGTCCTGCAGCGCCAGGAATCCCCCCACTCTGGGCAGCGAGCAAAGCCATTCTCAGCCCGGGAGGGTGGGATGAGGCAGGGGAGACGAAAGGCGGGAGAGTGTCAGGGCTGTGGAGGGGGCTGAGGTCTGGTGGCTACGCTCCTCCCGGGGTCTGCTTCTCTTCGACCCCTCTGAACGGGCCGGGCTGTTACTTTTGGCAACTTTGAAGGTTTCCAGCTACCCAGGCGCTTGTCAACCAAGCTGCGTTTTTAGTGCTTTGACTGCACCTCCGCTGAAATGGCAGCTGCCCACCAGAGCCAGCTGATGATTCTGGAAATGCTACAATGGATCTTCTTTTTCTATATCCCTGTTTTACTTCATGCACGTTTTGGTGCTGCCTGGGCATTACAAGGAATCACAGCGGTTTTCCTCTTATGTCCATGAGAGTAACACCCAGCTCCTGACACCCCCCCCCAGCTCTGCAAGGAGCTGCCTCCCCAGCTCCGGCATTTCCACATCTTCACCTCCAGCTCTTAGGATTCACAAAGTCTCACTGCGAGGTCACAGCACCAGTGTGTTCATCGGCAGCTTGGAACAACTCCGCTTGGCAGCGAGGGGGCTGCGAGAAAGAGCAGAACCCAGGTCCCTGCGCTGCAATCGCAGGGAGAGGAAAATAAATCCCTGGGAACGCTGGTCTCGCCTCTGCTCTCAGAGGCCTGCCAGGCTGCGACAGCGAGTTCAGGGCTAGGAGGCTGCATTTAAATCTCAGGAAGCACAACAGCAGAGTCGTCACTTTTGATGTTTAGCATTTTGGACTCGCATTTGCTGTTTTAGGAGTACCCAGATCTTGTGTGTCCAAAAATACCAGTATTTCTCAAGTCTTTTACAATATCCTCACAGCCCTAGCCCCCTTAATCTAATCTTAGAAAACTTTGTAGGGATTTTATATTTATAAACAGTTGGTGCTTAAATATTATTTCCCTCACCATAGCAACAGCTCCCCATCGTAGCATTCGTTATACGGTGCTATTGCATCGGTGTATCCCTGGTTGGAGTGAGAAAGCCCTGAAGCCACTCACTCTCATGCTTGTTTTCCTACACCTTGTGAAGGACAAGGATCGAGGCTTCTGCCCGTCCTGACTCTCTTCACAGAGCTGTAGAAGAGCTGTAACACTGGCTGCAGCTGGAAATGTGCCGGTGTCCCTGCGGTTTCCATCACCGGCATTCCTCAGTTGATGCACCTGCTCAGTCCATCCCCATCCATGGACATGAGCTGCTGATTCATCTGCTGTGGCATAGCTGACCTCGTACCTATGGACCAGTAGTACCTCCAGAGTAGCCCTGAGTGCCACCTCCACCCGGCATGCAGGCCACCAGCAGCTCTGGGTGCCCGTGATATGCGTCTGGTGTATGCTCGCACTTGCTCAGCACTTCTAGAGAGCGATGGGGAGGAGCTGTGAGCAGGCGTCCAGCTGGCTCATGGCCACCACTGTGCTCCGCTCCCGCTGCGGGCCAAGGCGCTGGAAGTGCAAGAGTGGCAGGTTTTCAAGGAGTTTGGCCAAGTGGGGCATAAACCAGGCCAGGGACCTGTGCCAGGAGGAAATCAAGGGGCTCACAGTAAAAATATGAGAGCTGACAGGCACCTGTGTGCTTCCTGGTCTTTCCAAAGAGTAAAGATTTGCTCCTCTCTTAGACACCAGCCCAGGAACAGTCTGGGCACTGACACACCTCCAAAGTCCATCTGCAAAAATCCGGGGCGTCTCACAACTCGGAGCAATCCCGGAGCTACTTGGACGCGTACCTCCAGGTGCTGGGGGTCGTCCCTCCCCACCTGTGGGGGGGACTGGCATGGGTGCCTGGAGAACTTCTAAATAGCAGCGATGTGCATCAATCACTGCCCCACACCCGGGCTTAAAGCGGTGATGTTGAACCTGGGGCAACCAAGGTAACATGGCCATAGAGGCTGTCTCGTACAAAGGAAAGAAATTTGAGGAAAGATGCAAAAAAATGAGGAATAAAAGCAGGGTTGAATTATCAGATGCTTCTGATAATTTCAGCTGGGCATGATCACATTTTCTAATGCTCCTTGGTATTTTAAGTGTTAATCTAGAGAGATGATGTTGGTTTGAAAGTTTACATATTACAGCTCTGTATCTCTGACCACTGAGTATTAAAATATTAATTAGGCTCCGTGGTGTGTGTTTATGGTCAGTGTGCCTTTCAGAGGGAAGGACTGCTGCAGCTGCACCTCACCCTCATCAAGAGAATTTGCCTCTGTGTGGCTCTAGGCAGGAGAGCAGAGAGGCTGCTGGTGACTTGGAGAGTCAAAAAAGCTTGCCTTTTGAAGTTTTCATCTGAGCCCAAATGCAGTTTGAAAGCACCCAATTTCCATGCTTTCCAGCAACAGATTTCTGCGAAGGCTTTGTATTTTCTCCTCTTGAGTTATGGTTCAAAAAATTTACCTTAACAACATAATCTTCTTGGGAATATATGTAGTAAAATACCGACATGCCTGTTAAGGTGATATGAAGGTTACTGTTCTAATCCCTCAAAATGCAGTTTCGGAGCAAAGTTACGATTCTCACAGTAATCTGGCCACGTTATGTCCCCCGTGCATCTTGCAAAATGCTGTTAACATAAAGAATAATATATTCAGGCATATCTATTTAAGGGCAGACTAATAGAAAATACTGTTTGTGTGCTAAGCACAGCCTTTGAGAGCCTGTGTCAGATTGCACTGTAGCGTCTGGAAACCCACCTGCACCCTATGATTTTTCTACCAGAGGAGGCTCTCGCCGGGCTGCAGTGCCAGGGCATTGCTCCAGCTGGGTTCCAGCGGCGATGGAGGTGCCCTCCTCGCCTGGCCGAGACTTTCCGTGCTCCAAAGGAAGCTCCACTCAGGGCTGAGACGGTAAAAACTTTGCGGCTGCCCCACGGGCCAAGTATGCACAGAGGATCGCCAGGTATGTTGCAGAGAAAGAGCCGCTGTTTCGCTCACTGGCGGCTGCTCGGCAGCCGTTTGGCGACGGCAGGGGCGTTGCAGCAGGATGGGAGCAGCAGCCCAGACCGGGGGTGCCGAAAAACACCGGGACACCGGGAAAAGTTCCTCCTGGCTGCAGCCGCCTCTCTGCTGGCTCCCTTTTAGGGTTATGGGGTGCAAGCCTCCCCACGAGGTGTTTCTCAAGTCTGCCAGAGCTCAAAAGTTTGCAGAGCCGGCTAAGTTATCAAAATAATTCCTAAGCCCTGTAGGAGCACCGGCTGAGATTTCTCACAGAGTGATTTTTTGATACCTTGATCTTCAGGGACAGAGTCTGGAATATTTTGGGGACACTTGACTTTCAGAAAACGTCCTTACTCATTAGCCTTCACACTGAAGCTTTAACAAAAGACTTTAGACTTGACATCCTTCTGTAGTTGAGAAGCGGAGATAAACAGCTCATGCTATAATCCCTTCTCTTGAGGAGCTTATGAACTCCGTGTCTGCAGGACTGGTAATGTAGCTAAGTTTGTGTTTATTTATCCCAACTTTTCACTCCCCCTTCCTTTTTGGTTTTCCTTCCAAAGAGTCACGACAAGTTGATATAGCACACAACGTAAAAGAAATGAATGAGGACAAAAGTAACTATCTCGATGTTTACGTTGTCACTTCAACATACTCACAACATCGTGGCTACAGATCAGTTTTCAGTTGCTGGGAGGGGAAGGGAGATTCTCCTCCTCTATACAGAAATAAACACAATCAACTATCCATATGTTAAATCCCAAATTTTAAGGGCCAAATAGTCATTGCAACTGTTCATCCCTGCCCCTGTGGGTGACAGGCTACCACCTTGTACCCAGTAATTCCTGCATCCGAGCTGTCAGCCGGGTGCAGGCACTCCTTCCTTACAGGACAGATGCTATCACTGCTGTGGGTGAGCCGTTCCAGAGCTTGATGCGCCTGACGGTGAAACGTGCCCCTTATTTCTAGTCTGGAGGCATTGAGTTTTGGCTTCCAGCCACCAGCTTGCATTATGCCTCTGCCTTTTAGATTAAAGAGCTATCTACCATCTGAACTATTTCTCCTGTGTAGGTATTAATAGATCATGATCAAGGCACCTCTTAACCTTCTCTCTGAGAAGTTAAATAGACTAAACTTCTTTATCTCTCATGATGAAGCGGGGCTTTCTGGGCTTTTCATCATTCTCCAGCCTGCCTGATGTCTGTTTGGAAACATGGTCCCCACAAGAACAGAAAGCATCCCAGGACTGACTGTGGGAGCAGCTGTGCTAACGGATCTCAGCTAAGGATCCTACCTTGGCTCGGCATACCTACTTAGCCCTCCTTGATCCCCACACCCTTGTCACTAGCCGGGGCTGATGGCCCTCTTAGCATCTCGTCTTACTGCCCAGAAATGTCCCAGGAAAGGGTCAAACCTTACGAGCTCCTGAGGTCTGCATTACTCCTAGCACAGAAAACAACACAAATGGGACGCAGTGCAGTACTCCCCCAGCCCCGCTGCTCAGCCCCCGGCCATGCTCATCCCTCCCAGGCCTCTTTCCACCTCCCTTGAGGTGAGGTCAACAGGCAAATCACCTGCTGATAGAGGCCCAAAACCATATTAGACTTTCAAATATCATCGTATTTTTATTTTCTTCTCTAAAAGTGTACATCAGGCATCACAGTGTTCAACGTGCCCCATAAATCACACAGTAGCCAAGTCAACACTTTCACGTTGCCGTTATCTTTTGCAGTTCCAGTGTCTTGGGAGTTCAAAATAACTTTAGCACTGATTCTGTTATTTTTAATAAAAATTCATTCACGTATTGTGAATTTACAGAGGGGTTGGGTGGCTATTTACTAAGAGACTCCCCGCTGCCTCCCCACCAGTCCCAGCCACCCTCCCCAGCTGGCTTGGGCAGGTTTGAAAGCCCTTGGGAAACTCTTTCTCAGGGCTGCTTGGTGGCATTAGGTAGGTAGGTTGCTTTGATCCCATAACGAATAACAGGGACATCAGAGATCTGTGCCACCTCTGTGCCATGCGAGGGTAAGATGCCCTGCGTATACCTGCATGTCTTAAAAACTTCTGTAAGTGGCTGAAGAGTGGGGCGTTATTCAATCATGGTGTAAGATGGCAAGATCGTATAGAAGGGGAAGATGACTTTACTGCAGGAAAATCTCTAAGCAAGTTGATTTTACCCATTCATGCTCTCCTATGTACAAACACCAAGATGCCATTCCCCATGGGATCTTCAGGATCTCTGTGATCCAGAGGTCAGGGGATGCTGGTCACTGCGTTCTCCTTGTGTCTGCTTGTTCCTCTTGCTGAGCAATGATGAATTGGTTTTTGGACAGATCTTGTCTGTCTGTTAAAAGTTGTCTTTTACTATTATGTTCCTGCTGGGTTAACAGAAAATAATGCCACTGTAGTGTCTTCTGCTAACATAGCTTCTCTGCTGGGACTTATCAGACCTGTGTTTGGTGGTGTTTAGCTTGACTAACTGGAAATACATCCTTGGTTATGGACACAGCCCTTCTTTTAGCCCTTGTTCTGCTGTCTCCCAGTGCATACACACATGAGCTTGTGTTTATCCATTTTTCATACCAGTCTTAATATTTCCATGAAAAGCCTCTGCAACGACTAAGAAGGGGAACAGCCTGCCACCTGCTAGGCCTGGATGCCAGGTGTCCTGCATGTAGGGAGAAATGAGAACCACTCCTTGCTAGCTGCCCAAGGCTGGGCTCCTGGGCATGGAAGAACCGGCTCTGCTGGACCTTGGAGCAGGTCTGTCCCAGTACTGCTGCCCTGGGGTTTTGGGTCAGATTAATTTCCCATTTTGGAAAAATAAGGATGCAAGGTGTTAAAGTTTGTGCGCTACTGGTTGTTCTTATTGTTCCTTGCAATTGTTTTGTTTTTTCTTCTTTAAAAGTTGCTCTGAGGTTGGTATGGTGGCCACTGCATCTGACAGGGATCCCCTCAGAGTGGAGGGACAGCGGGGGGAACCAGCCAGTCCCCAGGGAAGAGGGGGAGGCTGATGGATCCTGTTTGCAGTGCTTGAGGCTGGAGAAAAGTCTGGTCGGAGAGCTGTAGCCCTGTCCAAAGATGGTTGTGCCTCTGCCCCAACCTGGGGGACTGCACATGGTGAGAGGCACAGCTGCCAAAGGGGCATGAGGGAGAAGAGTGCTTGCACGGGAAGGGGCTACCTGCCTGGTCACAGAGCGGCAGAAGGCAACAGGGCCCTCTGTCCTCCCAGCTTCAACCCAAAGAGGCAGGGCTGTGGCAGAGGGCCCGAGACGGCAGCACTCCGTGCATCCCGGAACTGTGCCTCTGCCAGAGAGCCAGGCATGACCCCCACAACGGGCACACACAGCACCCACTGCGCCTCCCCAGTCCATTTGACATGGGTGTTATGTTTCTGCAGAGCCTCAAATTAGCCTTCATTAAGTCCCTGGGGAAGAAGGAGGTGTCAGTGGAGTCTCTCATTTCATCTTAAATTCCCCACAGTTCACAGAGGCTCCTTGGAAGCCCACAGGCACCCGGAATGCACATGAGTTAGTGCCGTTCACGCTGCGAGCCCGGAAAGTGCCCTGAGCATCTGCCTCTCTCTCTAAGGACAGAGGAGACCCTGTCCATCCCCAAGGACACCCTGTCCCCTCCAGCCACTGCTCAGAGGGTGCAGGCAGCTGTGCCCTGAAGACCCCAACAGCGAGCTCTGTTTGGTACCAACCACATGCCCCCCTCCTCAAACCACCATGGTAGCCACAAGATGGGGAAAGGGGCTGCCCCACCAGTGGACATGCACCTCACCTTGCCAGTGCTCGGAGCTGCTCCAGGAGGGAAGGGGGTGACTGTGCTCCCCGCTGGGTCTGTGCTGCCAAAGGTGGGGAGCCACTGCTTCGCCCTGCCCAGGGCCCCCTGACACGCTACCTGTGCAGCTGGCAAAAGCCTGCTGGCTCCAGAGCTGGGAGAGAAAAGGTTGTTTGCCATCTGATGGGTTGCACAGTGCCGTCCCGTGCAGGGTGTGGCCCAGCCTGGGGCAGCTGGTCCCGCACAGCCGCAGGTGCCGGCTGCCATCACCGGATGTCTTGGGGCCAGCTTCCCCAGGGCAGGCGTCCGTCCTTCCTTCCTTCCTCTGTTTTTGCACGTTTACTGGTGGCTACAGGAGCTTAATGTGAAGGGCCAGGCAGAGCTGGAGTTCTGCCACTGCTCCCTCCCCAGCTGGGCTGGGTCTTGCTCAGCTACATCCCAGATGTAGCTGGGACAGGGGTAGCCGAGAGCTTGAGGAGCGTCCAGCAGCCACTTTGAGAAGCATTGGGGTGGTGGTGGCCGTCCTGAGCAGAGCTGCAGCATCACCCTTAGGGGCCAGGACAGGCTTGTGTGAGAAAGTCCAGTTTGGAGATGCAAGGCTGCGCTGGGCCAGGGAAGAAGGGGGTGAAAGGATAAGCGCAGAGGCCTCTCTTTTTTTTGGAGCTCCAGAAGCACATGCTGGGTGCCTCGTTCTCCTGTGGGCAGCGTTACAAACCAGCCTTTTCATGGGGGCCTGGGAGGTTGGGGCTGCCAGTGACCAGACACAGAGCAGGCCAGCCCCCGACGCCGGGCGGGAGCGTGGGGCACCCGCCGCCCTCAATGACGCCTGTGTCCCTGCCTCCACCGCTGCCAACAATGAGCCCTTTGAGGGAGCTGGGGCCAGCCCAGCCGTGGCGGCCCAGCCTGTGAGCATGGGCAGCGGGGATAAGCGGGTCGCAGGCAGCATGCTCAGGGTCCCTGAGAATCAGGGTGCCCTCCTACAAACCCAGGGGCATCTTCCACCCTGTCACCCTACTGTTGCAGCACACTCTGCTCCTGAGCATGCAGTTTGCTGGGTATCCATGGCTTTTCCCCTGAAACTGGGCTGGGGAGGAAGGTGGAGGGTCGGGGCTTTGGCCAAGATGCCGAGTCCAAGATGGCCCCATGGGGACACGAAGGCCATGTGAGTGTTTGAGGTGGGCACTGGGCAGCCAAAGAGCCCACAGCACCTTGGCACGGGGCCGAGGCATGCCTGCCGGGGTGCACTGGGCTGTTTTCTGCAGGCTGCCTCCTTTGCATACCTGTGGCTGCTGCTGTTGGTATCAGAGCATCAAAATCCCAGATTAGGTCTGTGATACAGATTCAACAGGTGCCTTTCAAGGTCGCCCAGCTCCCTGATCCCTCCTGCCCACCTTGTGTTCCCCCTGCCCCTGCTCAGGGCTTGCCCACACTCCTGGCTGCATCTTTTCAACCTCCAGCGCTGGCTGCTCTGATGGCAGGGGAACAGCCCTTGTCCCCATGAGGCACCTCTTCTGCTGAGCCTGTGTGCTGGTGCTGCTTCTCCTCCAGGCGTAATGCTGGAGCTGATCCCCAGGCTGCTGACCCAGCACAGGAACAGGAGCAGGCAAGGACACTGGCTGGGGCAGGGAGACTGGCTAGTGTCCCAGGAGGAAAGTGAGAAGATGTCCTGGAGTCTCTCGGGCCAGAAGGAATGAGCAGGCAGAGTCTCCTGTTTTTTCAGCAGCATGTCTTGGGACTGTCTCACGGCCTGATCCTTCCCTGAGGATCATGGTTAGATGTCACACAGTGGAGCTGGAAAGAAGACAGGGTCACGGATGGAGTAGGAGGCACAAAAGGCCAGCTGAGGCACAGAGGGCCTTGCAGGAGACCTCTGTAGAGGTCTCTGTAGAGAGTGAATTCCACAGCAGGACACCGTGGGGAATTGATACCGGAAGTTTTATGTCTTGAGCCCTTTTGTAGCCTCAGGTGTTTCAGATTCTAACTCTATACTTGTTCTTCCTCAGTGGCTTCTCCTACTGTCCCAGGCAGCTGTCAAGCTCCTTTCTTGCACCTTCTGGTTTGATTTTGGTGGGCCACTTGCTTTTGCCACTTGTTCTTTTGTCGTGCCTGTTTTAGAGCTGTATTGATTTCTTCCTTTGTATAACTTCCACAAAAGCTGCTCTTTGCTCTCAGCCAGGGATGCTGCCTGTCACCATCCCTTCACTTCCCTTTGAAAACGCTCACCCCACTAACCTCTGCAAGCAAGAAGACACCTCAGACCCCTGATTATGGGTAGATGAAAGGCCTGGATGTAGTCCCCAGTGTAAACTACAGCAGCTCTGGGTCTGCTGTAGTTTAAACAGACTCCTCTGAGCTGGCTAAGCCTCATCTACACTCCACCCTCTTCCCGCTAGAGCTGGTCCAGAACTGGCAGAAATTTGGTGGGAGCCAAGGGGGGATATTTCGGGTTTGATGAAACTGCCCTTTCCCAAGGAGTACATTGGACTCTGCCCCATTTCACTATGGCTTTCACCTGCCCACTTGCTACTCTGGGACCCTGAGACCCCTCCTGCAACCTCCTGGGGATGGAATTGGAGACCACCACAGTGCCTGCAGAGTCAGGGTTTCGGCTGACCTCCTGTAGCCTTTGGGGAGGCCAAGGAGAGCTAGGCAGGGATTTCAGACACTCACTGGGGATGAACTGTAGCCACCACCTTTGCCAGATGAAGAAGTGGAAGCAGGAAGCTGCCCTAGTCTGCAAAGGATGGTGGCTGTGGCTCCCAGGGGAAGGGACAAAACCAGGCGTCTGTCTGGACTCGGCTGGAGATGCCAGTGCTGCAGGAGAGCACATGGATAGCCCAGTGCCTGCTGGAAACGCATCCCCTCTTCCTCCTCCCCTGCAGGCAGGAGCCCTCTGAAGCCCTCGGGGTGCTGGGGAAGAAGGCTCGTTGCTTTCTCTCAGAGCTGGGGCAGCCCGAGCACCTGGCGATGGCATTGCATCCAACATGCCCAGGCGCCATCTGCTCCAGCCCGATGCCGCCTGTCCCTGCTGCCCCCACTGCCCTCCCCTCTCCCCCCTGCACCGCCTGCTCCAGCCACGCTCCGAGCAGAGCCGACAAGCCAGGCACGTTAAAAACTTAATGCAAAACTAATTTATCAGCCACAAACAAGAGGCAAGGGCTTTCGTGCATTTTCTGCTCATTTTATTCGACTCCCCCAGCAGAGGATGTGTGCCTCCTTTGCTGAACAAGCTTTGACTCATCCTCACCGTGGTCGGAGCATGGTGCTGGTGGGGCAAGAGGGGCTCCCCCAGGGAGGCGGTAACGGGGAAGCTTGGGGGGATCTGCAAAGAAGGGAGACCCTGAGCGCACCCCATGACCTCAGGAGGTCTCAAGCCCAAGCTTCTGCTCAAAGCAGGGTCAGCTGTAGGGTCAGACTGGGTTGCTCAGGACTTTATCCAGTCAGGCCTTGCAAAACTCTGAGGATGGAGGATGCCACGACATCTATGGACTTTTTCTCCTCAAATAGTGCCACTAGGCCCCGTTCCCAGGACAGTGAACTGAGTGGGGAAACTGGGCCTCCACCTGCCAGGGGAAAGGTAGAGCGAGGCATGGGAAGGGACAACTCCTGGCTGGCATGGTGGCTGTACTTCATGTCTTGCTCGGGAGCAGGGGTGGAAGGCTGGTAGGTCCCTGAAGCTGCAGGTGGAAACTGAGAGCAGGATTTGAGGCTGGGCATGTCTTTGGCATGGCTGAGGCAATCAATGGGCAATCTGTGCCTCTGTAGAGCCCCACCAGTGTCCTAGGGCACTGCAGCCAGCCTAGGGTGGTTGCCAGAGGCTGAAACAGACTGCAGCAGTTTGTAGAAAAACAGGAGAATAGGCTGGAAAGCTCCTGTGTGAAGAAAAACTTAAAAAGCCTCATGTCTGGCTTGGCTAGGTGGAGACAGGGTAGCAGGATGCAAATACCTAGGGGAACAGGGAGAAGGGGGATGAAGCTAGAGAGAAAGGGGTGAAAGGGGGTGAGAAGCTGCCTGGTGATCCCACTTCCGAGGCTGCAGAATCGTCCCTGGGAAGGAAGTGGAAAGCTTTTGCTCCAGCCTGGACAAAACTCCTGGGGGAATCAAGTGTCAGCAAGCTGCCAGGGAGCTGCACGCCACGAGATGGACACGTGGCATGGCCTCTCACCGGGCTGCTGTGACCAGAGTGGCAGCGAGGACCGGGTGACATCTCTAGAGGACTCTCTCTTCATGTAACACCAGTGACTCAGCAGCACCTCGGAGCCAAGTGGCAGCTGGGACGGGCTGGCTAAGTGGCAGGGGCTGACGGGTCTGTCCCTGGGAGGGAGCTGCTCAGAGGGGACACGGGTGAGCTGGTCCCTCAGGATGTGATGCAAGGGCAGCGGAGCTCCGCTCCCGGTGCCACTCAGCCCTGGCAAGCAGGTGAGAGCTTACTGCACTGAGAGATGGTGTCAAGTCACCCCCAAAAGCATCTTATGGGAGCCAAGACTGTTCATCCTTTCCTGCTCTTCCAAACCCGCAGAACCCACAAACAGGAGCCTGCAGGGCCTGACCACTACTTATCCCTTTGTTCATCAGATGCTGCTTCAAAAGTATTGCTTTAGGGTCATTTAAAGCTCTAAACCAGCTTTGGCATCTTAATATCTGCTGATACCTACACAGTCAACATGTAGATGTACATTTAATGTTAGCATGCACATAGAAATGCAGCAATTCAATATAAACTAAATGCTGGTGCATTATCCTAAATGCGTATTAAGCCAAAGTGCTTGGTATTTCTGCATAGCTATGCACTGAGTGTGCAGTAAGGTATTTAAATTTGTAGCACCTATTACTACTGACTCACGTTAAACCATATATTTATCAGAATAATTTTGTAATGTATATAATATACCACAAGAAGCTGTGATGATTCTTGTCCTTCCAAACTCTTTTTTACCTAGCTAACATGTTTGAGATATTGGGTCAGCATGGGTCAGATGCTGTGCCTCTGCTGAACACCTAAAGAGAAGACCATTTTATTTTTGGCCTGATGTCAAATTGAGACCACTTGATAGCTATCATCTGAAGAGCACGGATGGATGTCACTGCAATGGATGAGGCTCTGAAATAGCAACGCCATCTCTTCCCCCACAGGCACATTCCTGCCACTGCGCTGGCGCAGGAGGTATTATCGTGGAAATCTCAGAGTCAGAAGTATTGGGATTTTCCCTGCTGTTGTTTTTATGCTGGATCAATCAGAGCAAATGCTGTTGTAATTATTTCTTTACTGTACTCATGTGGTGTAACAGTGTGTGGTTGCCTGCCCACATCCATTGGCATGGCGGGCAGCAGGGGCGAGAGCTGCTCTGGGGGATCTGGTGGCCAGGGAAGGAGGGATGGGTAAGGGGGCTGCAGGCAGGGGGGCTCGGGAGGGCAGGTCCAGCACCGACCTCGCTGCAGGAGGGCTGTACAGCAAAGCCATCGGCACTGGGAACACAGGCAATGCCAAGCCCTGGTGCCCCAGGGGCTGCAGGGATGCTGTGGGCAAAAGCCCCTGCCTTGAGGAGTGGAGAAAGTCCAAGAGTGGGAGAGAAACTCAAGAGAAGCAGCATCTGGGAAAAATCCCAGAGTAAGGAATAGGCTTCAGCCTCAGAAACTTTATGGTCTCAGGCAAAATCTTTCAAGCGCTGGGCAAAAACTGTCCCCATTCTCTCTCCCACGCCCCTGTGCTGGGCTGCTGGGCACTCCCAGCCTCCTCGCTGTCCGCACTCCCTCCTGGCAGTTTATAACCTTTACTGCAGCCCTGGGGTGCCAGCCAGGATGTGGCAACAAGGATGGATTTAGCTGCCTGTGGTCCAGCGCAGTGCTATTCAAACTGTCCCATCTGCCACAGCTTCAATCCCCAGAGATCGCAGGTGGTGCCCGCGATGCCAGGCAGCTCCACAGACCTTGTCGGTCTTGAGAGAGTTTGAGTCAGCAAAGCTCCAGCCCCATGGCACAGTCACACAGAGCCAAGGTGCGAGCGCGTCTGGAATTCAGCAGAGTAACTGCATTGTCCCAGCTGCCTTCCTCAGCTGCTGCCTGGAAAAGTGAAGGATAATGTGCGCTGGCAGGCAGTGATGGATGGCAGGGTGAGTCCTGAGACGAGGAGATGGATGGTACCACTTGTGGGAGGAGCAGGAGCTGAAGGGCAGTGGCAGCCTGTGGTTGCTGGAGCCATACAGAATCGTTGACACAGGGGTTACGGACACTCGGCATTGCAGCAGGGTCCGGGATGCTGGGGTGTGAGGGGAAGAAATAGCTGCAAGTGGGGAGGAGGTAGAAAAGTAAAGTTGCTTGGATTAAGTTGCATCTTCCACCTCATCCCTGTCCTGAAAGGGTAGGATGGGGTGGGAGGGGAAGGAATACCACTGTCCTGTGCCCACTGCTGCCCCAAGGAAATAGGTTGCTGTGATCTCCAGCCCTGGGCGAGTCACACATTTGTCATTACCAGGTTACCTGAGGTGTCGGGGTCACGGGAGGCAGCAGCTGTCATCTGCCTCAGGAGAAAGCTGAGCTGGCAACTCCCAGTGTCGGCTCCCCCAACCCCCTCCATGCCAAACCCAGAGGGGACGAAGCACCATCACGTGTGGAGGCAGGAGGAAATCCCAGAGGAGAGCGTGACAAATCATTTCTCTGCACAGACCCTGTGGAGTCAGCACCTCCAAAGTCCCCTCAGGGACGATGGCACCTGGGTACAGCACCAATTAGGAGCAGTAGAAGTATCTGAGGGGCTGCTTAAATCCCACTCCCAGCACTTTCTCAATGGGGGTATGGGAGACATGGGGGTCAGGGTCTGTCCCATGGCGCTGAGCTGCTCCGTCATCCCCGTCTCCAGCTGCAGAGAGCAACCTGCTGGCACGGACAGGCCTCCTTCCCAGCTATGGAAACACTTGGAAAGAGGGAGGAGAAAAGTGAAGAGGTGGGGGCCGGAGAGCACACAGAGAGAGCGTGTTTGCTCCCATGTAGCAAACCTTTAGTTGTGCCTGGGGTTGAGCAGGGGTTTGCTTTTATTTTGCTAGGCAAAGATGTGCAAAGAAGCAGGCTCTCTGCAAAGCATCAGGCAGCTCCTGAGCCTGCCTCCTGCGTGAGAGCTCTCCCTCTTCTGCAGGGCTGCAAACCAGGCAGTGCTCCTCGGATGCGAAGAGAGGAGTCGGTTGCTGTCCACAGGGCACCCGCTGTTCTGTCACTTCCAACTGGTGCCGTGAGAGGAGTGAGTGGGAGAATCTTGTTTCTGCAGTAATCCCTGTTTCCTAACAGCAGAGACAAACACGGGCTGTGTCCAAAAAGAAATGGCAGGGGAAAAAAAAATCCAATGTATCCTAGCGAAAGGCTGTGCTACATCTCAAAGCGGCTCCCTTCTCAGCCACAGGGGATCTGTGGAAGGACAGGGGACACCCAAAACCCACCCAAGAGCAAACAGCTATCCTCTCCTCTCTAGGTCAACAAGGAGGGAGGAAAGCCATGTGCTGGGACCTGGAGTCTCCAGGAACATAGTTCTCTGCTGGAGAGTCACAGCTGAAGTTTTGGTCCAGCAAAGTGGGGAGAAGCAGCCTCTGGGAGCCACTGTAGCCAGCATGCTCTAGGGTTAAACATGAATCCACCTAAGAGGGAAAGTGGGTCAGGGTGATATCTGCTCAGCTCACTAACAGGTTAATTTGATTTCTCGTCAGAGCAGAAGGAAATTGTGGGCTCCAACTCCCACCCTTCCCTTTGATCTGTCATGATTGCTGCAGGCGCTTGCTTCTTTCTGCGAGGACTGGATTCAGAGCCCTCAAAATCTGCTGGCTGTTTGCAAGACGACACACCAGAGCAGGGCGAGAGGCAGTACGGGGAAGGGCCTGGGAGAGCCCCTTCTCCTGGTGACATAGTGGTGGGAGAGGAGTGCCCATTTTGTGAGCAATTAGGGCATCCTTCTCCACCTGGCCTCTGTTCAGCTTGCCCCACCCTCCCCAAAAGTCTCATCAAGGCCAAAGCACCTTGCCTCTGGGCTTCAGCAGCTCCTCTTGAGGGCTTACCATTTGCTTAGCAACCTGCTACACCACTTAGACACACACAGGTCTACAGGGCTGGATGGGATCCACCCAAGGGTACAGAGGGAGTGGAGGAAGTGCTCACCAAGGCACTTTCCATCATCTATCATCAGTCCTGGCTGACTGAGGAGGTCTCAGTTGACTGGAGGCTAGCAAATGTAATGCTCATCTATAAGAAGGGCTGGAAGAATGATCTGGGGAGCTACGGGCCTGTCAACCTGACCTTAGTGCTGGGGAAGGTTATGGAGCAGATCATCTTGAGTGCCATCATGTGGCAAGTAGAAGACAACCAGGGGCTCAGGCCCGGTGAGCATGGATTCATGAAAGGTAGGTCCTGCTTGACTATCCTGATCTTCTTCTATGAAAAGGTAACCTGCTTAATGGATGACAGAAAGGCTGTGGATGTTGTCTACCTAGACTTCAGTAAAGCCTTTGACACCATTTCCCACAGCATTCTTCTGGAGAAACTGGCTGCTCATGGCTTGGATGGGCATATTCTACTGGGTACAAAACTGGCTGGATGGCTGGTCCCAAAGAGAGGTGGTGAATGGAGTTAAATCCAGTTAGTGGCTGGTCACAAGTGGTGCTCCCCAGGGCTCAATAATGGGGCCAGTTCTGTTTAATATCTTTATCAATGATCTGGATGAGGCAATCAAATGCACCCTCAGTAAGTTTGCAGACGACAACAAGTTGGGCGGGAATGTCTATCTGCTTGAGGGTAGGAAGGCTCTGCAGAGGGATCTGGATAGGCTGGATCAATGGGCTGAGGTCAATTGTATGAGGTTCGACAAGGCTAAGTGCCACATCCTGCGCTTTGGTCAC
The DNA here is from genome assembly GCA_009806455.1 of Tetrax tetrax. Classification (NCBI taxonomy): domain Eukaryota; kingdom Metazoa; phylum Chordata; class Aves; order Otidiformes; family Otididae; genus Tetrax; species Tetrax tetrax. Next base: position 304,384 of record WHYT01015429.1, read on the forward strand.
AACAACCCCATGCAATGCTACAGGCTTAGGTAAGAGTGGCTGGAAAACTGCCTGATAGAAAATGACCCGAGGGTACTGGTCGACAGCTGGCTGCACATGAGCCAGCAGTGTGCCCAGGTGGCCAAGAAGGCCAACAGCATCCTGGCTTGCTTCAGGAGCAATGTGGCCAGCAGGAGTAGGGAAGTGATTGTGCCCCTGTACTTGGCCCTGGTGAGGCCACACCTCGAATACTGTCTTCAGTTTTGGGCCCCTCAGTACAAGAAGGATGTTGAGGTGCAGGAGCACGTCCAGAGAAGGGCAACAAAGCTGGTGAAGGGTCTGGAGAACAATTCTTATGAGAAGGTGCTTAGGGAATTGGGATTGTTTAGTCTGGAGAAAAGGAGGCCTTACCATTCTCTACAACCACCTGAAAGGAGGTTGTAGCAAGGTGGGTGTTAGTCTCTTCTCCAATGTAACAAGTGATAGGAAAAGAGAAAATGGCTTCAAGTTGCGTCAAGGGAGGTTTAGATTGGCTATTAGGAAAAACTTCTTTCACTGGAAGGGTTATCAATCTTTGGAACAGGCTGCTTAGGGAGGTGGTTGAGTCACCATCCCTGGAGGTATTTAAAAGATGTGTAGATGTGGCACTAAAAGACATGGTTTAGTGGTGGACTTGTCAGTGTTAGGTTTACAGTTGGACTCAATGATCTTAAAGGTCTTTTCCAATGTAAATGATTATGATTCTACGATCAAGGGCACCCAGCCACCGCTGCCCTCCCTGCAAAGTGCTGTGCTGGATCCAGGTCTCCCTCTCCCCCAGGAAGCAGAGGCACCATGAAGGTCAGCACTAAAATAACCTGATCCCATCTCCACTTCCAGCGGTGAGCATCCAGGCAGGGGCTGGGGAAGGGGAAAGCCATCCTCCCTGGGCTGATGGAAAGGGGTCTCTCCTGCTCACCTGGAGCCCAGGAGAGGCTGGGCAGAGAGCAGGGTGGTGCTGGCAAGTGGCACTAGTGCCTCTGCAGCCCGGGAGCCAGGCATTTGTCCCATGTGCTACAGCTGCCCTCAGCCCGGTTGGTACCAACGCAAGGTGCCGTGGCCTGGCTGCAGCTTTCCATGCCGCAGGTTGCAGCTGCACGGGAGCCATGGGGTTCACCTGCCCAAGCACTGGGTGGCCTGGGTCCATCTGTCGTGCTGCTGCCAGGGCCTTGCTGCACACGCTTTGGTGGTGTGGGGTGCAGCCATCTGAGCGTGCTTGGTTTATTTTGCAGGCGACGATAATTTTCTGCCTGCTGCACACTCTTTAATTAACAGCTCAGAGGATGTGGGGCGAGAGGCGTAATGAGTGCTCTGTTTGCATATCAAAAGGCAGCATCATTAATATCCCTGCGCTCGCAAGAGCTCTCAGAAGGCAGGCGAGTGGCAGGCAGGGGTGCTGACGGTGGCCCAAAGCCCAGTTCTGTGCGTGAGGGGCTGCTGTGCCGGAGGGCATGTGGGCTGCGGAGGTGGGCAGCGAGCAGGCAGCTGCAGCCTCCCATCCCAGGGTAGCAAGCAGAAGGGTTTTGCCAAAGTGGGGTGGGTAACAGGGTGGTTTCTAGGCAAAGGGTGAGCTTGCAGAGGATTTTTGGCGAAGTGTCCCAGATATCCCAGGCTGCTCTGCAGCAGCTCCTTTTCTTAACTCTCCTGCCCAGCTGGAGGAGTTGTCCCCAGGCGACCCCTCGCTGGCCGGTGCCGGTGGCCCTGGAAGGCTGCGCTGAAGTGGCTGATTGTTCAGATAAAGCTTATCCTGTTACCCAGGCTGTTCATCGCCGTACGGCATTTGCACAGAGAAGTCCCTGTAGATCTCAATTTGGCCGTGTTCAGCCAGCAGGATCAAATGTTCCTTTGCTTCTGTCTCCTGCATGGAGGAAATCAGCTACCCGGGTGACAGTTCACTCCTACACTTGCACTCGTCTTTCATTCCTTAACTCTCTTCTAATTAAATATAAAAATTTCCTGGGGAGATGGCATGCAAGGGCATCCTTGGCTCTCCCTGCAAGTCTGGCCTGGTGTGCTCCCTGGGAGCCCGGCCTCGCTCAGGACACAGAACCCAGGCTGCTTTTTGTCAGCAAGAAGCTTGTTTTTGGCACTCAGGTTAGCCTGTCCACTTATCCACAGGCCCAGGTGGGCCTGGTCCAGCAGCTGCTTGATTTCCCCACAGCAAAGCTGGGGGAAGTCTCTGTGGACTTTGCGAAATCCTGGGACAAGGAATGTGCTGCCCAGGATTTCTTCTGCTCTGCTCCCACTTTCTCTCAGCTCCTTCTGCTTCTGCCGAGGCTGCATTTGTGTGAGTAACTTCACCCAAGCAGCTGCAAGGAGAGGAGGATTTGCAGCTTCTGGAGGAAGGGGCTGAAAATTTCTGGAGTCTGATTTTTCTCCCTTGTCATCCTCACAGTTAGACAGGGCATGTCAGACACTGAGAGATACTGCAAGTGGCTGCACGCAGCCAAGCAGCAGCCAAGCTGAAAGACAAAGGGAGAAAAATAAGTTGGTAGAGGTTTAGCAAATACCTGGCTCTCTTTCTCCCTATCCAGCCACCCTTGGAAATTCTTTTGGAGGAAGCCTGCCTGGCTCCCCTGATGCTGCCCAGCTTGACAGCAGGCGTCTCCACCTGAGCCTGTCCAAGGCCAGGGGGACGATGGGGCAGGCTTTGTGGGGTACAGGAGCTCCAGTTTGGTAGCAGAGCATGTTACCAAAGGGACTTCTGCCCCCCAAGTTCATTATCCGTGCTGCAAGTTGACAGAATAAACTGATTCAGTGCTCTGCCTCCCGAATCTCATACGATGGCCAATCAAGCAAATGCACATTTAAGTCAAGCACGTTGCAGGGCAAATTTACTACCAGATTCCTCTAAGCCAGTTAGAGGGGGAACAACACAATGATCAAATTAAGGGCGCAATTAAGATAAAATTGATAGGTCTGGATGTTCAAGTGCCAAGTGAATACAGTGGGTAATCACATCAAACACTGAGGCTGATATTAGAAAGGATGACATGATGTTCATCTTCCTTGTGCTGTGAGAGTCGAAGGAACAGCTGAATCACTTTCAGGAGGGCCTCCAGCCAGCGTTGTGCAGGGATGGAGGCAGAAAAGGAGCTGTGGGATGTGCAGGTCCCTACCATCAAGCACTTGCTGCTCAGGGAGACTCCTGGTACCAGTCCTCTACCTCCTTGAAGCTAAAGCCATCCCCCAGGATGGGGTGGCATGGAGGTGCTGCCAGACCGTTTGCCTCTTGGATTTTGCTGATGAAAGGACACACAGCAAAGCAAAAGTAGAATCAAACGAGTATGAGCTTGAAGAGCTGTTGATCAGGGCCAGCAAACACTTCCTTGGATTGGCAGGTCTTTACAAGGTGTGTATTGACACGGAGCACTTCAATTTCAGCCTGTCTAGTGAGCTGGAAATGCACTCCCTGACACATTGCCTTCCTCATTTGGCTGGGATCAGCGCGAAAAGCCCAAGTAAACAAACTTTCCTATCATCTCAAAAGATCTCACTTCCTTCTCTAGAGGGTTTGTTGGAGGCGGGTGGTTTATTTTATTTTGTTTCTTCCAGCAATGCTGCTCTGTCCGTAGGTCTTTTTCTTGCAGAGGAAAGGAGCTGCTGCCCATAAAGCACCACAGGAAGGATGTGTAGCTCGCACGGGGCCTGTGGTAGTTTGCGATTTGCAGCACACGTTGCTTTGGTGAGCAGATGTCTGCAAGGAGGAGGCCAGGAGCTCCCTTCACTTGCATATCAAGGTCTTGGTGCACCTCTTGTTTTGGAGATCACTTTCCTGAGGAGCGTTTGGCAACTTGTTTGTGCAACAGGAGGAAGGATTAACCACAAGCATCATCACTGGCACGTCTGACCAAAACTCAGACTCAAAAGCAGGAGTTGTTCTGGTGTGTGTCCCCTGGGGGTGCCAGGCACTCCTTAGTGCTGTCCCTCATCACTACCTCCTATTTACCTCCGCTGCTTCAGTGCCCAGTTCCCTTTCCCACAGGGATCAGGGGCAGCCAGCCATGCCCATCGGCAGCACTGGCACACATGTACGTGGCATTAGGTGGGAGAAGAGACTCTTTCCCCAGGCAGAGGGGACACAGCAGTCGGGGTGGCCAGCACAGCATCGCTGTTTGGGGAGAAATCCTGACCATCCTTGGGTTTTTTCCAGAATGGTTTAATTGCATTTCCTCAGGGAGAAGCATTTCCATCTAATTCAGCTCTTAATTAACCCCGTGCACCCCAATGAGGCTCTGCAACCACTTGTAAATTAAATATGAAAAGCATTATTTATCTAGGAATAGCAGCCTAATGGCTGTAGCTCTGACGTTTATAGTTGCTAATGATGATGGATCTGGGAGAGAGAAGTTGGGAAGGGAGTGGAGGGGAAGAGTTTCTTCTCTCTGAAAAGATACAGAGAGAGATGTGTAAGGGCCATGTTCCTGGGGCATAAGTGGACTCTCTTCCTTCGATTAAAAATGAATGTGAAAGGAGCATGAGGAGGCTGGGAGAGTATATTCCAAGTGTAATAACCCGCATCCTATGCTGTGTTTGATAAGGTGAGCTGTGCGGCTGGTGTCACTAGACTTGTGAGAAAGGGGACAGTTGAATCTGCTTGCTGCAATGGGAAATAATTTTGCAGCTGATAGGAGCCAAAGAGAAAAGCCAGGAGCCTTTCGACCTTTCCCAAAGAGAGGGTGAAGGAGGAAGATGCCAAGGGCTGATGCACTCACCCCTGCAAGCCCATTTCTGAGCCTGGGTGACTGCAAGGTTCACTTGCTTAACGCAGGCTCTGTTTGTTGGCATTAAAAAACCCCCACATTTCCATGAGTGGAGCCACCTCTCAGGGGGCTTGGAGGGAGGAAAAAAACCAGAGAATGGTAGGTCAGGGCTAGGATGTGTGGGAGCTGGCTGAGGAGCGGCCAAGGGACCAAGGTGCCAGGGTTGCATATGAGCTGGCTGGGGCTGAAGCAGCCCCAGGAGCCTCCGGCTCGGCATTTCCTTAAAGCTTTCTGCTTCCTATTTTGTCTCGGCTCAAAGGTTTTGTCCCATTTTGCGAAGCTGCCAGCCTCTTCAGAGGGCTGGAGGGCTGAAGCCAGCTGCCTGCCTTCTCACGCAGGGAGGTTTCCTCCTGGCGCAGATGGAGGATGTTCCCGGTGTGGCGTTCCCCCGAGGCTCAGCATGGATGGTGCTGCCAGGAGGACTGACGGCATTTGATCTCACATCGGGTGAAGTGGCATTTTCCTGCCTCGTCCCTGCGTCTCACTGACCAGCCCCCTGCACTCCTGCTAGGTGACAGGGAAAATCCAATTTTTCCATATTCTCTCTGCCACTTGTTATTTTGTAAGTCTCCCTTGTGCCTCCCCTCTTCAACAGTGGTGGTTCCCATCCCTTGGGCTCTCCGGTCCTCTCAGTGGCCCACCACAACCCTGCCATGCTCGCCTTGCAGCATCGTGCTCATCCCTGCACTACTTGCCGCACGTTGCCCAACCCATCTCGGCTGCATCGAGGCTTCACCAGCCACCACTGCACCTCGAGCAGGCAGCATGGACCGAGCTGTTCCCAGAGCAGCCCTGGCCTCCTTTGGGGACAGTACAAAAACCCTCCCAGGTTTACTAAAATTGCACATTTGATGCTGCAAAGTGCAGCATCCATCCATCCAGCACATTTGGGACTCTCTGAAGCTGCTTGCTGTCTTCTGTGCTCATGAATCACCTGAAGAAGTTTGCGCTTGCTCCTATCTCCTGCCTCCGCTCTTCCATCCAGACCACTAGTAACACCCTTGCAGAGCAGGAAGCCTAGCACACATCCCGACTTCACCACTACTGATCTTTTGCAGTCATAAACCCCAACTGGTTTAATCCTCTCTGGTTTGGGACTCCTTGCCAGTTTCCCAGGCAGGGAAAGATGGTGCCTTTTGCCCCCTGGCTAATTAGCTTTTTTAGCAGCTGTCTGGACAACCTTTTGTCGGAGGAGCTCTAAATAAATAGCCACTTCGTTGTTCTGCGTCCGCCGCTGGGATGATACATTCAAGGAAATCTAGGAGATTAGTGAGACACAATTTTCCTCCAAGACATGCACACTGGGCTGTATTATGAGATGTTCTGTTTTTAATTATCATTCCAATCAATTTGGTGCACACAGATGTGCAATTTACTGATCTGTAATTCCCCAAATTACCCCTGGAGGCTTCATTTTTATTGTCAGTGTAACATTTGCTACCAACTATCTGTTGTTTGTTTTTTGGGTGGAAGGTTTTCTTCTTGTTGTTTTTTGTTTTTACACCTTTAGCCATCTGCTCTCCGGAAATCCATTTTGGCTCATTTTTTTCTTTCTTGTTACCTGCTGTAATTTCTTGTTGCCAGGCCAGCATTTGGTTTCCCCATTTGGGAGTACCCTGGTGTGCTGCAACCAAGCTGCAGGAACCCAGACTCTGTTCCAGGCTCTGGCAGTGATTTACTCTGTGGTCAAACCCTTTCTGCTGTAACCCCGCCTAGGTTTCCCCACTGTAGCAGGCAGACACTGATCCCACCGCAGCTTCGGGTACATGGCTTAATTAATTAGTGCTTGTGGAGTGCAGTCAGGACGTGCTGGAGAAGATGAATGTACCATAAGTGCCCTCTTTACGGAGATGGGTAATCACTCCTTTTGGGGAGCTGCCAGCATGGGGTGGAGGCAGCTGGAGGGAGGTGGTCAGCTGCGTCTCCTCCAGGAGACACAATTTCCTCTCAGGAAATGGGAGAGCAAAGCCAAGAAAGATGAGGGAGTTCATGTCTGGCCAGAGAGCCTGCTCTGCCACCTGTGGCACATCCCCTGTGGGGACGAGTGCCAGCCTGGCAGACCCCTCTCCAGGCGTCCCTGGAGCTAGCTGTGCCCCTGCCACCCAGAAAAGGCCTCCCTGCATCCCAGCTCTGCATCCATGTCCCCAGGACATCCGGACCCCAAGCAGCTCTCCCCATACCCCTCCATGGCATAGCTCATTGGCCATGTGCTCGGCGCTGGCATCCTTCAGGGCATGCTTCATCACGCGCTGCTGGGATGTCCCGCGTCCCCCGGGGTGCTGCAGCCCTCCTCTGCTTTGCTCTGTGGGTGCTTAATTATTAATAACAAATCCTTCCAGTCCCACTATGACGTAGGGAGCCACAGAAGAGCCTGTAGCCCCTTGGGTCCCCCATATGGGGCCAAGGTGAAGGATGTGGGGGAGCTTTAAATCCAGTCCTTGTGATCACGGGGGACCTGGGCTGCCAGTGCTACTGGGGGCAGGGGACTGCCGGAGAGAGAGATTTAACAAGCACAGTGACCTGGCCCTGGCAGTGCATGCTAGGCTGGAGATAATCTCCATTTAATTCTCTTCCAGATAATCCAGTCTTGGATGTGGTCCCATGCTCCCTGACCCCTTAATCCTATTGCCATGGAGCCTCTTTAATGGGGGAGCTGGTGAGGGCTTCTGTGAAATGGCTTGGGTCATCCCTCTGGCCCCCAAATCTTTTTCTGCCCCTCTTGCTTCCCCTATTCCTGCCTGGCATGGATCTGGCACCAAAATTCCCCTTTTTTCTCTGTCTGGCCCCTTCCCAGCTCTCCTTCCTCCCCTCTAGCTGAGAGAGACCCTCTGCTGCCCGGGAGCGAGGAGCAGGCAGGGAAGGGGAACCCAGCTCCCAGACACATTTACCGGGCAGCTGTGGGTGATCTATCTGGCAACACAAGCCAGACACCAGTTTTGCAAGCCTTGCTCTGCTTTGGAAAGGGGCAACTGCGATGGGCATGGTGGGGAGGGGGACAGAAGAGCAGCTCTCCCTCATGCCCGGGCTTTTGGGCAAGAGGCTGATGTGCAGGGAAGTGCCCAGACAGCAACAGTAAGGAGAGCACTGAGAGGAAATTGGGGTTATAAAACCTAAAGCGAGGTCTGATGGAAAGGGAAGTGGTTTTATGTATGAAATCTGTTAGCGAGTTGATGTGACACGCTCAGCCTCTCCAACTCACAGACACAGCAAGCTGTGTCCCCAGGTGATCCCGAGGGGCAGTACTGGGTGCATATGGAGGAGAGGGGACGCTGGTCCCTGAGCCCTTCCCGCGCGTCTGGGGTTCCTCTGGATGAGTGAATAAAGCTGGTTTTCAGACAGATCTTCTCTCTGCTAGGAGTGGTCTTCTGCTTCTGCCTTCCTGTAGGGCAAACAGAAAGTAACCATGCTGTGCTGTGCCTGCGCCCTGCTGACGTCCTCCTTGCTAGCGAGTGGGTCACCTCTCCTGGGACCAGCGTGGAGCACGGCCACCTCAGCTGGGTTCCCCTGGCCTTGGTTAGCTGGAAACACAGCCCTTCCTCACTGATCCTGCTGGTGCTTACACACGTGTTTGCATTTGTATTTCCAGGGGAGTGGGCTTGGAAACATTGACCCTGAGGGTGCAGATACACATTCATGCTACTAAGGGTGACTTTTCCTTCAGTGCCCGGTGAGTACTTTGCATCTTGAAGCTGTCCCCACGGATGGGTTATCTCTTTGTGAGACCCACGTTACCTCAGCTGGCCATGTCTCCTGGTGACTTGCCAGGGCTTGCTGGGTCGCCGCCAGCCCACAGAGGACTCTGACCCTCCTTTGTGGCCCTAAGAGCTTTTCAAACATGAACAAGTTGTTTCTGGGAGGCATGCAGTCAAGCGATGTGGTCCTTGGGGGACCTGGGCCATGCCCGACTAACAGCCTGCACTCCCTTGTTGGCTTCCCACCATCCTCCTCCGAAAGGGCGGTGGGGCTTGGAGGCTGCCGTGCCCTGCAGGTTCCCAGCAGGAGCCTTTACACCGCACCCCCGCTGCTGAATTTGGGAGTGAGAGCGCAGATATTCAGCTCCTTGAAGCCAAACAACAGGGAAACAACCTGTTCCTGTTCCCCTTCATGCTTCCCTGGGCTGACACTAAGGACAAATTCAATCATTTGGGGCCTGGATAGGAAACGGAAAGTTTAAGTGCCCAGAATTGCCTGTCGTGTCATTTCTGCATTGCCTACCACCCTGCGTTCCATCCTTGGTGGGAGCAACACTATAGAGGAGTAGGGGCCAGAGAGCAGTGTGTTCAGTGCAGGCTCTGAGCAGCTCCTGGGATGCTTTTTCCCATCAGCTTTTCCTGCCATGCCTCTCCTTGGCTCTCCAGCAGAGCCCGCAGAGCTGGAGCCCTGCGGAGGTGGTGGGTAGCTCTGTGAAAACCATCTTTTGAGCCTGAAGTTTTGCAGGGAGACACTTCATCTCTCACTCTTTCGCTCTCGCATGCATATTCAGCCAGAGAAAGGGCTGTTTCCCTAAGGTGAAATGCTAGGATATTAATTTTCTGAAGTTCTCGATAAGCTATTGAAGATTAATTTTAGGGAAAGCCGGAGGATATGATGGATTGGAGCCCAAGCCTGCTTAAATATGCAATATTAAAAATTGATCGTTGTCTCTCCTTGTCATACACCCTGCCCCGGTGTCTGGGGCAATCCCACAGTCTGACAAAAAGCCAGGAAAATGCTTAATAAGCCCCACGCCCAGCTGAGTGCAGATTTTAATAACTTGTGTTGCCATTATTATTTTTAAAATCACTTTTATGAGTTTCTGTTTTGTTTAATGCCTGGCTCTGTCGTGCGGATTGGCAGCTGCGATC
>WHYT01015429.1:324604-362165 GCA_009806455.1 Tetrax tetrax
TCTGGCAACACAAGCCAGACACCAGTTTTGCAAGCCTTGCTCTGCTTTGGAAAGGGGCAACTGCGATGGGCATGGTGGGGAGGGGGACAGAAGAGCAGCTCTCCCTCATGCCCGGGCTTTTGGGCAAGAGGCTGATGTGCAGGGAAGTGCCCAGACAGCAACAGTAAGGAGAGCACTGAGAGGAAATTGGGGTTATAAAACCTAAAGCGAGGTCTGATGGAAAGGGAAGTGGTTTTATGTATGAAATCTGTTAGCGAGTTGATGTGACACGCTCAGCCTCTCCAACTCACAGACACAGCAAGCTGTGTCCCCAGGTGATCCCGAGGGGCAGTACTGGGTGCATATGGAGGAGAGGGGACACTGGTCCCTGAGCCCTTCCCGCGCGTCTGGGGTTCCTCTGGATGAGTGAATAAAGCTGGGTTTCAGACAGATCTTCTCTCTGCTAGGAGTCGTCATGTGTTTACATTTGTATTTCCAGGGGAGTGGGCTTGGAAACATTGACCCTGAGGGTGCAGATACACATTCGTGCTACTAAGGGTGACTTTTCCTTCAGTGCCCGGTGAGTACTTTGCATCTTGAAGCTGTCCCCACGGATGGGTTATCTCTTTGTGAGACCCACGTTAGCTCAGCTGGCCATGTCACCTGGTGACTTGCCAGGGCTTGCTGGGTCGCCGCCAGCCCACAGAGGACTCTGACCCTCCTTTGTGGCCCTAAGAGCTTTTCGAACATGAACAAGTTGTTTCTGGGAGGCATGCAGTCAAGCGATGTGGTCCTTGGGGGACCTGAGCCATGCCCGACTAACAGCCTGCACTCCCCTGTTGGCTTCCCACCATCCTCCTCCGAAAGGGCGGTGGGGCTTGGAGGCTGCCGTGCCCTGCAGGTTCCCAGCAGGAGCCTTTACACCGCACCCCCGCTGCTGAATTTGGGAGTGAGAGCGCAGATATTCAGCTCCTTGAAGCCAAACAACAGGGAAACAACCTGTTCCTGTTCCCCTTCATGCTTCCCTGGGCTGACACTAAGGACAAATTCAATCATTTGGGGCCTGGATAGGAAACGGAAAGTTTAAGTGCCCAGAATTGCCTGTCGTGTCATTTCTGCATTGCCTACCACCCTGCGTTCCATCCTTGGTGGGAGCAACACTATAGAGGAGTAGGGGCCAGAGAGCAGTGTGTTCAGTGCAGGCTCTGAGCAGCTCCTGGGATGCTTTTTCCCATCAGCTTTTCCTGCCATGCCTCTCCTTGGCTCTCCAGCAGAGCCCGCAGAGCTGGAGCCCTGCGGAGGTGGTGGGTAGCTCTGTGAAAACCATCTTTTGAGCCTGAAGTTTTGCAGGGAGACACTTCATCTCTCACTCTTTCGCTCTCGCATGCATATTCAGCCAGAGAAAGGGCTGTTTCCCTAAGGTGAAATGCTAGGATATTAATTTTCTGAAGTTCTCGATAAGCTATTGAAGATTAATTTTAGGGAAAGCCGGAGGATATGATGGATTGGAGCCCAAGCCTGCTTAAATATGCAATATTAAAAATTGATCGTTGTCTCTCCTTGTCATACACCCTGCCCCGGTGTCTGGGGCAATCCCACAGTCTGACAAAAAGCCAGGAAAATGCTTAATAAGCCCCACGCCCAGCTGAGTGCAGATTTTAATAACTTGTGTTGCCATTATTATTTTTAAAATCACTTTTATGAGTTTCTGTTTTGTTTAATGCCTGGCTCTGTCGTGCGGATTGGCAGCTGCGATCATGGGAATCCTCCTCTACCTGCTGGGCTGAGGGACATTTCCGCCAAGCGCAAGCCGCTTCCCTCTCCTCCCTGCCAGCCCCTGCCATGGGGATGAGGTCCTGGGTGACCGTGGCCCCGTGGCAAAGGCAGCCTGGGATGGGGAGGCTTGGCTGGGGGCTGGTTCAGCCTGGAAGACATCCAGGCACTGTGTAGCGTCGTTCATGCTTTACACGTGCACAGAGAAGTTGCATCTCTTGGTTTTTACCTTGCTCAACAGGGGCTCTGGGGCAATTAATCCTTTTGCATCAACACAGAAATTTTAAGTGTGGACCCTGATGTTTCTCACTTGCAGAGAAATAACAAAATCTTGGCAAAATGTTGGAGTTCGTTGAAGCAGTGATGAACTCTTACAGGTATTTTTGAGGTTGGCTGCAGATTTAGGGTCCTTCTGCAGTGTAAGGCCCAAGATGACTCTGTCGGGGCACTCGGCAGCAAGGAGAAAGCTCTGTGGGATTCCTCTTTGTCCCTCTCCAGCTGGGGGGAGTCCAGACAAAGTCCACCTCATCCACTCTGATTAGAAAGCTGCAGACATTTTTTTTCCACCCTGCAGTTAATGATTGCGGGAGCAGGGATTCGCTGGCATTCGCACTTTGGAGAGCTGTGAGGGGAGAAAGCGGGTCTCGCAGAGGGTGCAGGGGAAACAAGAAGCGTGGTGTAATCTGGCATCAGGCTTCTCTAGCCGAGTTCCGTTTTCTACTAGATAAGCAGTGTAGCGATGCTGAGATACAGCAGCGGCTGACAGGATGTAACAATCTTCAGGGCCAGTTTGACTACTGGCCACTCCTTTGCTGTCCTCCGGGGTGACCAAGTTGCAGCTGGACTGCAGAGGCACATGTGTAGGGCCCTAAGGGGTGCATGGGGTCAGAGCAGGGAGCCACAGTTGAATACAGAAGAGTAGCACACTTGAGCAAAGAGCTATTATTTGCCAAAGGTCCAATCTTCCCTGATTTGCACTTGGGCTGTAGTAGCACTCATCCTAATGATTCATCCGTGCTCCTCATCGCAGCAGGTTGACAGTGAGGAATGAGTGTGTTCCTGCAGCTCCCAGAGGTGTGAAGGCTGTACTGGGAGTGCTCTGCCCCTCTTTAGCAGCCCCTGCAAACAGCTGTGTCCAAAACAGCTGCCTGGCCAGTCCAAAATTGATGCCACCTGGCCTATATGGCTGTGCTCAGCGGTGGCCACCTCTTCCTCCTCTATCTCCAGAGCACCAGGAATGGAGAGGCCCAGTAGAAAGTCATGGTGAGGGGAAGAGCACACCAGCAGCAAACCCTAGCTTGAATGGGAAATAAAAAAAATGACCACAGGCAATGACACGCTGGCTGGTGTGCCAGGGAACAGTGGCGTGTTTGTTCCCTACTACCGACACCGCTGATGGTGCAGGTGGCTCACACAGCCACCGCCATTGCTTTTGTTCACCCTACTTGGAGCCTGGAGTACTGGGGGGTGGCCACAGCTGCAGCGTGAAACCCACAGCAATACTCGCTGCTGGTTTTGCTAGGTCCAAGATGTGTGACCCAGGGGAGCAGGAGGGACCAGAGCCCTTCTCAGAACTCTTAGAGGGGGACTTAGAGCTGCCCCAAGCACATAAGGACTGCTTACAGCCCTCAGCGTGGTCTTCTCAGAGAATTTTCGAGACCTGTTATCACGCCTGTGCACCACACATGTGGGTCAGCCACCCTTTTGGGATTGGTTAGTCCTACACAAAACTGAATTTGGGCCCAAACTGTGCCAGCTGGCTTGAAGCAAGCACTGAAGAACGGGGCCGGGCACGGATGTTACACGGGCAGTGGTTCCAGGTCACTTTGGATGCTACTCATTCAGGAGGCAGCATTTTTACGATTCCATTTAACGATGCAACAGAGCGCGATGCTCTGCAGTGTGACCTCCTCGGTACCCAGCGAGTTAGGCAGGTGTGCTAATGATGTGCTCTTGCACAGATAAAAGCACCTGTGAGCACCCTGCAGAAATATCAACTCCATCTGCACATTAGCAGCCGTGGGACGGAGTGCAGCGCTGTTTTCCACCATTGGCAAGGCCAGGTAAAGGAAGAAAGACAACAGGAAGGGGTGAAGAGTGATTTTTTTTTTTTTTTTGCCATCCATCAAATGCAGTTTTATTTCCGCATTAAAAATTTATGGGACCCTTATTTAATATTTATAAAGTGAGTGTGTTGGTGATAAATTACTAACGAACGCAACGGGGCAGCCTTGCTGCTCATGTAGGAGTGCCCAATGGGGACTGGGACCTTCCTCTGCATCCAGTCTGCCTGTGCCCCTCATCCAGCATCCCTAGATGAAGCTGGGTTTGTGGGACTGATAGGTCTGCAGGGCTGGAAAGCTGGGTCCCTCCTTCCCCTAGCCAAACTTCAGGATGCCTGGACTGAGCTGGTGTCTGAGCTGGACACCTCCAAGCAAGGGGGCAAACGGGGAGCCCACAGAGTGACACGTGCAAGGACTGCACACCAGATGGCACTGACAAACTTGGTACCAAGAATGGGATGCAGCTGAGCCCATAGCTCCTGGGTCCTGGCCTTCACCTTGGCACAGTGGTGCTCAGCTGAAAGCAGCTTCTGGGTGTCCTGTATGCAAATTAAATGTCCGTAACAATCCTGCTCCTCTCAGCTGGGTGCACCAATCGGGAAAGTCTCTCACGAGCTGGCTAAGCTGCCTCCTGGGCTTTGGCACCTCTGCAGCTGGGAATCAACCTCGGCTCCACGCACAGGGTCTCGTTGCTGAGAGCTAGAGGTCGGCAGCATGAGGCTGTGGCAACGTTAACTACAGCGTCCTGCATGGAAACACCGCGAGGGACCGCTGTCTGTAAGCTCCGGTACAACCCCTGCTTTCTCCCCGCCACCCGCAGCCGTCAGAGAGGGGCTGACCTCTCCCTGTCTGCTGTGACCCATGAAGAGCTGCGAGAGACCCCAGAGTGGGATGGCGCAGGGTTTCCAGACATCCTGCAGCACCTGTGAGGGACAAGGAAAGTAGGGGTCCGGGTGAGACCAGACAGCTCTGGCTGGAGAAAGGATGGGTTGCCATGGGCTAAGACAACAAAGCATCTCAAGGTGACCTGAGCATCCTTTGAAAACCGTGCTGGATCAATGCAGTCAATCCTCCTGATCATTTTCTTTCTGTCAAAATGCGGAGCAAAAGCCCTGAGCTCACAGGCAGCCCATCGGCCTCATGCCAGTGTGCCAGGAGCCCAGGAACCCCCATTTGGGAGAGGGGAGCCCTTCCTGGTGGATGGGAACCTCTGGGACTCCTCCAGCTCCTTGCTGGTGTGCCAGGGGGAAGCACATCCCTTCCACATTGCTTCCCTCATTCCAGAGATGGGTTTCCTAACCCAGGAGGGTGGTGCTGGCAGGAGAAGGGAGTGGCCATGACATGTTACCCAAGCTCTTTCCTGGACCTCACACACGGCAGCTGCTCATCCCTAAATTTTCATGCTGCTGCTGCAGGCATAATGCCCCCAGCCAGCACAACAGTGAAAGCACCAGTGTAGGCAAAATATTGGGAACTGCTTGTGTTTCAGCTACAGAGTCGACAGCTGCTCTGGATGGGGTTAAATGACACTTCCCCGGGGCATTTCAGGATCATTTGCTCCCTTGCTCAAGCTCCCTAACTAGGCCCAAGGAGGCAGGAAGGGAGCGGACAAGGTGGCCGAAAGCAATTTCAGCCCTTCGAAAGAAATAACTGGTATGTAACAGTGACAGAAAATTGTGCAATTAGTACAACAGGGCAATGTCAACAAGCTCTTAACGCCAGTTGTTATGGCAACACCAGGGAAAGAGATGTCGGTGCTGGAAAAAAATTGAGAGACTGAGAAATAACAACACCGGCGGCGGCAGCCGGGACAGCTCTGGATTTGCTGGTGGGTGTTTGGGGCGCAGCAGCATCCCAGCAGCACCGCGGGACCACGGTCAGGAGGCCAGCCCCAGCCCTGTGTCGGGGGGGAAGATGGGCAGAGGTAGGGGACCAGGGCCAGCAAATGAGAAACAGGACCCCTCAGCGGGCACCGGGAAAGGCTGTCCCACCTGCATCCCCGGGGAAGCTCTTCCCTGCGGCACTGCCCTGCAGGAGTGGCAGCCAGCATCATCCCTGGACACAAGCGCAGAGCATCAAACAGCCAAGAGCTGGCAGCCTCGGCTTGGCTCATCATGCTAATAAAGTAGCATTGAGTGAATTGCGTGAGAGAGAATATTGAGTGGTTTTTTTGCTAGCAAAATCGTGGTGCTTTGGGTCTGGCAGCGGATTTGCTAATCCTGGGCAAACATACGGCGAGGCATGTCGACAAGGTGTGTCTCGTGTGGCTTTGCAGGCAGCCTGCTCCTTTGCATCCACACTAGGCAGGGCCAGGCCTTTATAGCCCCCCAGGTGTCCCCACTTCAGGCTGCCACCTTGCCCACAGTGGGGCTGGCACAGGGGAGAAGAGAGAGGCAGAGAGCTGCCCGGGAAGCAGCTCAGTCCTCACTCTCTGCTTGAGCTATGTCACAGCTGTACCCACGCCAGCCCATTCACCTCACTGATGGGGCCCTGACCCACTGGTGTGAGCCTGAGCTTCCCTAGTGATGGCTGGGCTGAGGCTGTCCCTGCTGTGTCACCGGCCCGGCTCTGGGCCCCTGGCTTTCCTATGGTGGGATGCTTGGCCATCTGGAGGGGCTGTGATTTGTGGGGAGCACATGGAGGGGGTCTGTGGTACTGCAGGAGAGAGCTATTAATGTTGGAGCTCAGGGTGTGTGCAAGCCCCTGTGATGCTCACCCATAGAAAGCTGGGGAATGTCTCGACATGCACAAGGTACAAGTGCCTCTTGTACCCTATCCCAGATATGTCAAAATAGAAAGGGATTTGATTTCAGCTTACTGGGACATAGAGTGGCCCCCTCCCTCCCTATGCTCCTGCCTACCAGGGCAAGCCCCTGCAGCAGGGTTCCCCCAGAAGCCATCCAGGCTCCTCTATGGTCATGCCCTCTGGTTTACCCCAGCATAAGCCAGCATATTCTCCTTTCTCAGTGTTAGTATAGCTCCCTTGGTACCAAATTTGGTGCTTGCAATGCTAAGCAAGGGATTCAGGTTACTTTCAGCTCCCTTTTGTGTAATGTTAGATCTTTTCTGGGCACAAAAGCCTTTGCAGTAGGGACAGGAGATGCGATGCTTTCAGAGAGAGCAAGGGCTCCCAGAGTCACAGGGAGCAGCTCAGCTCTGTCATTACAGGGCTTCCAGGTCTCCTCTAAGGCTTCAGAAGCCAGAGGGGCAACCAAGACCCCAACACAGTAGAAGAATGCTGGTCGAGGGGAAGCTGCCACAGCATTCTCAGGAAAGCTAAAAGCATATGGCTTCAAAGGGAGAAACATCCCAAGCCCTTTGAAAAGAGCTGAGCGATGGGAGGATCAAAGCGCTAGAGAGAATTGTGTTTTGTTTAAAACTGAGGTCTTACAACAGCTTTTGAGCGAATCTTAAGAAAACGTAATGGGATCTCTTAGAAAACAGCAATGTGAGCCTTGCAGCTGGTACAATGAAGAAGAGCGAAGACCTCCGTGTGTTATTTGTGAAATGTTATTGCCCTTGTAGCAATAGTTGAGTTAGCCACTCAAGAAATGTAGGATGTTGGTGGCTGAGCTTTTGAATGTGAGGGGATGTTTTCTGCCAGCTGAGAGCTCTGTGTTGTGCTTCCATCCGGCCAGACGGTAACACCTTTCCTCATTCCACAAAGCATCTTGCCATGGGAGTGCTCTTATTGATTTTGCTGGAGCTGTTTGCAGAACAAATGCTGCAACGTGTCTGTAAGGAGGGACAACAGAGTCCACAGTGAGGAGGAAACTTCCGTAAAGCTGATGAGCTCCTGATGAATGTGGCTGATTACCTGATGCTCTTGCCTGTAAATGCAATAACAGCATCTGTGCGATGGTAGATGACTATAGCATCACTTTGGAAAACCTCTGGCATTAATCCTTCCCAAAGATGATGGAACCATCAGGTCTCTGCACTTCTGGGCCTGGTGGGGCCCAGCGTGGTCCATCAGTCTGCTGTGCAAGTCAGAGCCGGGTGATGGAGGACAACAGTGCAGTGCAGGCAGGTGGGGAAGGAGCTGCACTGTCTCTGTACCTCTCTGCAGCTGCCACGTGTGTGTTTCAGAAAGGAGAGATTATTCCAGGGAGGTAAGGGGAAATTTTGATGAGCTGATTTCCCAGCCCAGCCCACCTGCTAGGAAACATCTGGAGAGGTGCAGCATGACTTTCTCTCCTGCCCAACTGGCTGGTTCCTTGCTGGGGGCCATGGTGAGCATCCCATGTTGCCTGTGGCCGGTTGGTCTCGGGTCCTCTCTGGTCTCCTAATTGGGATCAGAAGTGAGGCAGGAGCAATCCCGTGTCCCACCTTGACCCCCAGCTCCATCTCATCTTTGCCTTCCTCATTCTCTTTGTTTGTGCCTTGATCCTGAGTTAGCTGCTGGGGTTATTGAGGACAGAGAGAGGGACACTTTCTCCCCCTTCCAGTGAGCGTGGCCATTCTCCAGCCCATGCTGAGGCAGTGAACAGGAGACACTGCAGCCACTCCCAGAAAGGAGATCCAGCCTGTTAACCCATTTCTCTCATCCTTGATCCTAGTGAGGCACTGAGGAGAGCAGGGCTCTGATGTCATAAGCAGCCCTGGGACGCCTATCCCAGCCTGTGGGAAACAGGACCCATCATCTTCCTCCTGAAGACACCAAGTGTGTTGTGCTTCCTTCCATCTGTACCAACTCTCTGGTCTGCATGACAATGTAAAGAAACTGACACTTCTGGAGCACAGCTCGTTTGACTTCCTGAGATGTCTACCTTAGGGTGGACAGACCTTAGGGTCACCTCGTGTTTCTCTGATGGGAAGATGGTGAGATGAGTGGGCTGGAAAACATGCATGACAGAAATGTGGGCAGGAGGATGGCACACTAGCAGCACAGGAGGCAGGAGTCCTCCAGAAGCAATTTGGAGTTCACCTGGTCCCTGGCATGCTGGTGCTTACTGCAGAGAGGAAAGGAGGAAAAAATCTTTATCAGGGTGGCTAATTCTTCCCCAGAAATTCTTGTGCTCCCGTTGCCTGCACTCCTCTCAAAGAGAGCAACCCTGCACTGGTCAGTGCTCTTGGTGTGCTGCCGGGACACAGGGATGCTGAAGGTGAGTGTGGGACAAGGCTCTGCTCAAACACCTAATGCCTCTTTGTGCTTGACTCTAAGCTCAGGAGAGGTTGGAAGCAGGGGGCACCTGGAAGATTGGAAAGGGCTTCCTTCTCTGGCAGGAAAATCTAAGCAAGAGCTTTTGAATACGAACAATTACAGTTTGGCCAGAGGAAGAATGTGCAGAGAGCACCAGAAATAGGACACAGGGCAGAGGCTGTTGCCCTGGATTTCTCTCAGGGTGATTTTGCACCCTCATGTGAAGTTGTCCAGAGGCGGCAGTAAATCTATGGGGATTGATGTCCCTGAATCACTGTCTTCTCAAGGGTCAGGAAACACAATAGACACTGAAAATAGTGCACCCAGTAGGACTTCTCTTAACGAATGGTGCAAACTAGGAGCAAAAAAAGTAATCCGATTTACCCATCACGATGTATTTCAGCATCCCTGGTTTTGTTCTTCTGAGGCATGAAGCTCACCTCCGTCTCCTTCCTCTGGTATTCAAGGTTTCTGATGTCCTGGCTTTCCCTCTTGATCCCAGCTCAGTTATCCAAGTCCTTTGATCAGCGAAGGCTGACCACACCTCCTTCCTCCTTTCTTTGGGTTGTCACTTGGATGATAGCTAGAGGCAGAAGAGAGAAGGCATGCCTTCTCCCAGCCCTGTTCCTGAGCAGTGTGAGTGTGGCTCCCTTGGCGTCCCCTCACAGCCTCCATTTCTCTGCTGCCTTCTTTGATTTCTACAGGGGAAGCCTTTGCCAGCAGTGGATGTGTCTGATTTTTCTCACTCCGCTGCGGCAGCTTTAGAGCCATCGAGATCCCTGGAGACTCAGCGAGTCTTCAAACAGTCAGAGGAGCTGAGACCTGGTCTCCTGAGACGTCTGAGCACAGCACAGCGTCAGCTTTTTGATACAATGCTATCAAGATGCTTCTCTGTATTTCTTTTTTTACAAATCAATAGAATGGAGCTGGTTTCCCTCCTGCTGTTGTCAGGGGCTGTTGGAGAAGGAGGTGTTTTCATTTCAGCTCTTGAGTCAAAGAATAAAGGAGGAGGAGAAGGTGGGGGAGTGGAGGAAGGAAAGAAATATCAGAGAGAACGATAAGAGAGAACAACTGCTCACGGCTTTTCCGTGGGGCTGGCTCTCTCTATGCTGCAGGAGGAGGCAATCAAAGGGCACTGGCCTGATAAAGGGGACAGTGCTGGAAAGCAAAGGCTGAGTGGCTGGAGGTGAGTCAGAGCAGGCAGAGGGGCTGCAGGGGGCTGGGACATGCCAGGGAGCCCAGCGGGGACCTTTGCATCAACAGATGGCAGGACTGGGCAGGACGGGGCCGAAGGAGCCGGCTGGCTTTGCTGAGCCTCCGACCAGGTGCCTTGACCCTTCGGCCAACAAACTGATGCGGCACGAGCCAATTTCCTCCTTCCACCAGTGTGGGTGAGGTATTGGCTTTTCCCTCCTCCCAGCTCTGTGGGGACTCCTTGCTGCCCCTGTAATGCCCTGTGAAGCCAGCCGCACGGTTTCCCACCAGGCTGCAGGCTCCCGAGCTGGGGTCCAGTTCTCTGCCCTGCTGCCCCAGCCCACCCTTCAGGGACTCCAGCTCCCTTGGCTCAGGAGCCACCTCTGCCCAGTGCTTCCCAGGTCCCAGTCCCCCCTCCTGCCCTGGAGCACTCTCGGTCACACCGCCATGGGGATTGAACTGTTCCAATGCAGGGATGCTCCAGGTTGTCTGAATGAACATCCACATTGGATCGGGAGAGCACCTGCCAAGCAGCTGGGCCTGGACCGGGATCTGGCCCCGTGCTGCCTTGGGTTACAAGGCCAGTGTATTATTCCTAATCCCTACTGAGCTCCTTGTTTGGGTTTGGCCTCTGATCACTAGTATAAAAAACATCCTTGGCACACAGTGCCCTCCACAGAAGCAATCCTCCCCTCCTCGGCTCCAAGCTGCTGCCTGCCAGACATCCCAGAACATTCTGCAGGAGTCTGCTTCATCCCTCTTCTGCTTTGCCTTGACTTAATCTCTGCCCCGATAAAAGCACCTTGAAATCAGAGCCTGGCTGAAGCCCCCCATGCTTTTGTGCCCATGCTCCCTGTTCACACTCCTGACACATCCCCCTCGGCACCAGTGGGACACTGGATCTTCAGCCAGGTTGCTGCTGACCCTGTGGGGCATCTCAGCAGGGACCTCACTTTCCCTTGGAGCTGGCTGCAGGTATGGTGCCACTGGTAATGGGCCCTCAAAAGTTTCACTGTATGTGCAGGGAGCGTGTCAGTTGTTACCTCCCATATTTCCCATACTCCTCATATTCTTCCCTGATCCCATATGCATATTCTCCCCCAAGCTGCCTTTGTTCTGCCCAAAGCATATTCATTTTAAATTCATCTGTGATTTCCTCTTACATCTTAGACCCTCCTGCTCCATCCCCACAGGAGAGGGAAGGGAGCAACGAAGGACACTCTCAGACCACAGTGCTTCCCCTCCTGCCTGTCTGCACTTGATCCCAGCATATTGGGAGTGGATCTCTCCCTCATTTTCCCCACAGAGGAGCTAAGAGGCTTTCCAGCCCCCCCTCACACGTGCACCCACTCAACTCCCCGCTAATCCATGGTGCCATTTAATAGCAGAGCCAGCGAGGGCTGGGTGAAACTTGTGAGTCATTAATTCAGCTGGAACGATGAGCTAATGAGAGGAACCTTGTGAGCTTCCCTCCCGAATCCTGGTTACTGGGTGCATATTAATCTTCCCAAGCGCATGTGCCAACAGCATCCCCAGCAGCTCGGCACGCTGCTGCACGTTTGCTTTATGGGCCATTGTTCCCTGTGCCCAAGACCTCTGCTTGACTTGCTATAGTTCTTCCCAGTGAATTTGTTCCAAACCAGATGATTTAGTGGCATGCAGAGACCTGGAGATGGCAGGGGGAGGCCATGCACGTTAATGAAGTCCCTGTTAGTACCAGCGTGCTGTCACCTGGGCAGGGGCACAGCTAAGTCCCCAATTCCTCTTTGCCTGGTGGGATTGAGCGCAATCCCTCCTTCTACAGGTGGTGAGGGGCTCTGGGATACAGATTTGTCCAGCCGGGCTGGATGACGGCAATTCAGCTGCTATGGGGCAATGCTAGCATTGCTCAAATGTAATTAATTCTGCGTGCTACCCAGGGGATGAAGGGGAGTTTGAATATGGAGGCTGTAAAACTCTCCCGGGTGAATGCATCCATCTTGGTTTGAGCTTTGCAAGCTTTCCCAGTTGTATACCTCCTAAAAATATTCCCATGGAGCCACAAATTCTTGTAGAGTAACTGTAAGGCTGCTGACAAGAGGCTCACTTTTCTTAGTTACACTTAGAAACAGTGCACGGCACCCTTGGGATCCATTGACCCCCGGCTGTAAACCACCGACCTGCAGCTTGTAGAGGAGGAAAACGAGAGGGCAGCACTGTGATTTCCACCCAGATAAAGCTGTGCACACTGAAGGGGCAGCCTATTTGTTTAAAAACTGCCGCCTGCCATTATAAACCTGGCACCACCAGGCCAAGGGCTGCATGGTCCCTAGGATCCCAGGAGCATCCCAAGGGGGAGCAGGCAGCTGTCCCACCTCCATCGGGCTCCAGCACGGATGAGGCTTGGCATGTGATGGCATCCACATGCACAAGGTCTACAGCGTGGTTTTCCGTTTATCGTCTTGATGTAAATGTTTGATTTCTCTTTAAAGGAAAATTTTGGAGGGCTTGGTCAGTAGGCCAGTGGCTGTCACTGCTGGAAGGACAACTGCCAGGTCGCAGCCCAGGCCAGGAGACAGAAGTGAGTGCGGTTTGATGCCATCAATCAACAACCCAGTTTTAGGTTTGAGCGTGGGAGGATTCTGCTTCTTCCTCAAGCTCAGATGGCTGCTGGTGCCTGAGCCCTAGAGGCAGGATGTATTTAAATGTTACTGCTAATTGAGAGTATTTTAGGTCTATATTTCTTCTAAAAATTAACTCTCTTGATTTGAAACTCAAAGTCAAGGCACAAAATTACCGTAGGTTATTAAACCCCATCTAAATACCAGCACTCACAAAATGCACATTTGTTGCTCAAAAGTTAAAGCTAAGCCAACAACTCAGGAGGCACCCGAAGCTTGGATTGAAATACAAAACCAGAATTTGGCAACAGCAATGGGCTCTGTAAGTGCAGCAAAAGGACTGTTTTCAGGTCAAGGAGGAGCTTGGTACATCTGAGAAGCTGCAAACCCCAAAAAGCAGAAAGGCTCATTTTCCACCCTTGTCTTAGCAGTGACATCCGCAAGGTTGAAATCTATACTGCTGAAAATCCTCAAGGACCCCAGAGCTGGAAACCAAGCAGAATTCATTAGCTACCTCTAATGCTGCCTTTAATAAATTGTGTGGCTTTTAAATACAAATGTATTTTGAGAGACGTTTTTTGTCCTGTATCTAGGACAGGTAAGGCAGGCTCATAAAACCAAGTGTAGATTCTGAGTTTGCACATGTTTCAGTTAATTACCATCCAAATTAAAGCTTATTCAACTGATGAATTTAAAAAAAAATTAATCAGCTAGTGAATAAATGCAATATTAAGCCTTTCAACACAAAGTGAAAAAAAAAATCTGAATAAATGTTAATTACATAATGGCTCTAATAAGCTGCTTTAACTACAATGGAAGCTGGCGAAAAACAAGTACTGGGTTTTGCTGACCAGCGCCAGTCTGCTTGCTTTAGGAAAACAGCGAAGTAGCTGAAATGTGAAACAAGATTAGAGTGGATTATTTAAAGGCTTCCTGTTTACAGATTTAGGTCAACTTGAATTGAAATCAATTCATCCTTCCTGCCTGGAAGGTGTTTGCTCAGGAAGATGACAACATTGGCAGATCAGAGATGGTGGCAGGTGTGATCCCCCTCAGTCCCTCTTCACCTCTCTCTATAAAGGGATGTTTCACACAGTTTATATTTTAAAAACCCATCAGACTCTGAGATGAGTGGGTCATCTCTCAATAGTTCTATGGAGAAGATGCTATTTAGCAGGGTGTTTCCGTTGAACAGAGGAAGCTGTAGCGACTGGGTCATGCCACGGAGCCGTGCCGCTGGCAATAGCCTCACACTGAGGATGCTGCCAGCACGGCATAAGCGACGGCGGTCCTCACCTTCGCAAGGAGGGGCGCAGGATGCTGGGCGCCTGCCACCGATGCCATGTGCCCCAAAGCCGCAGCGAGACTCCTCTGCTCCCCGCGCACCCAGCTGGGAAAGGGCTCCCTCCTCACCCCCTTGTCGCAGTGCTGCTGCAGATGGGGCTGGTGTGACAGACAAATCCCCGGCGCCCTGGCCGTGCCAGATGCCTGGCACATCAGTGTTGCTAAGCAAGGAGAAGTTTTAACACGTTGATTAATGCCCTGACTCTGGGTGAGTAATTAGAATTAATGTGGGATATCAAATCAGGAAATCAGGCATTATTAGGAGGAATTAGTGATTTATTTTCATTTTACGCCTGGCTCACCCCAATCCCCCAACACAGACGGGGGATTTGGCAAGAGACAAAGCTCCTTATTTACAGCACAGGGAGGGAGAAGTAAATGTCGACGAGAGGAGGAGGAAGAAAGGGGAAAGCACAGTTTCTGTGTGGTTAATTGCAAAGTCTCATCACAGCCTGCGATTGCTGTGAGTGAAGTGTAGAGCAGCAGCCCAGGGACCATTGCCACAGCTGCTGCTCAGGGTCCTGGCCGGCCACGGCTGGAGGGACAGCACGAGCCCCACAGCTGCTCGAGCAGGGAAGTGCCAACCTGGCACAAACCCTGACTTTCTAGAAGTGCCATCCTGGCACAAACCCTGCCACTTCCCTGCTCTGGTTTGCTCTTGCTCTTACAGATTGTGGATGGAAAGAACACGCCAGAGGCAAATCCATGCCCCTGCAACAGAGACACGGCAGCAGGGCAAGGCAAGGGTGAACCTCACTGGTCCTGCTCCTCAGAGGGGTCCTGCTCCGGCACAGCAACAGGGATCGAACATACGCAGGCTGCGCCAGGCGGCCAAACCTTTCCCCGAGCAGTCTGGTGCATTGCAACTGGTTGCTTCAAAGCTGCTGTCAATCAGCACGTGGTTGCAAGCCGGCACACGTGGCTGCCAAATGGCTCACAGCAGACAGCTTCACAAGCCACCGTGGCGAGAGGGCCGGCTGGAAATCCCGAGCATGCAGCCTGCCTTTACCCACATGCAGGAAACAAAAGGGGCAGGGGAGTGAAATGGTGTAATTTGGGACCCCTGGTGCCCAAGTGGCTTGAGAGCCGTTGCTCTGAAAGGGAAGAAGTGGGACAATGGATGGAGGAAGATGAGCCCGTTGGACCCCAAGGCCCACCCACCCTGGCCCGCAGCACAGCAGCCGGCAGGGATGCCCCGGCAGCATCCTCCTCGCCCCCCGTGTGGGCACTTACCGCGCAGGGGGCCCCAGCAGGCAGGGATGGGGTGTGAGCCCTCCCAGCCACAGCGTGTTCCTCAATCACACAAATAAGAAGATGGTGTTTCTCCACAGCTCGTTGATTGTGTCTGAGAATGAATTTTAATTACACTGCCCAGGCTCAATAAATCACAGGGGCAATTAAAATCCCCGTTTGCACTGACTAATTGTTCTGGAGCATGGCTTGTGGTAAGATGTTAAGCTGCTTAACTGCGCTACAAGGCGGAGATGCAAAGGAGCAGGGTGGATTTGAGAGGGAAAAGGGAAGGGGGATGCAGGTAGTGGGGATGGAGCCCACCCATGTTCCGCAGTCCCCATCCCACATTTTTGCTTGACTGTGCAGTTTGATGGCTAGTTAGAAAAAAGCCCAGGGAGATCTCTGCAGGCAGCAGGGCCTTTGATGTGCTTGGCTCATGTGTGCTGGCTGTGTAAACCCGGTGCCCCGGGCCACCTTCTGCCCGCACCTGACCGTATGCCCCTTGCAGCTCTAGCAAGAACACGCTAGGGCTCATCCCTTCTCCCGGGGGTCTGGTCCAAGTTGCTCCAGCTTCTGGCTGATCAGCTGAAGTTAAACCTCATTTAACTGGGACCTAAATGTTGCAGAAGCCAAGGCAAAGCTTCAGTGTAAGTTTGGCACATGGTTCCTCTGCCTGAGCCCCACAGGTGGGAGATGAGGTGTGTGTTCTGACTCCCTTCTCACCCTGCCCTGGCAAATCTCTCCAAGAGCATCTTTGACGGGTCTCTCTCCTCCTAGATGCCTTCTGCTGCAGAGCCACTACTGCAACAAGTTGAGTCCCAGATGGAGAAGCCAGCACATGGCTGATGATTAAAATCTCCAAGATGGTGCAGATGGAAACTTCTCTCAGTTCCTAGCTGCTGGGGAAAAAACAGGGTAAAAGGAGGGAAAGTCTGCCTCTCCCAGGGTGGGGGTTATGGGCTGGACACCCCAGTATGGTAACACAGCCACTACGGATGATCATCTCTGTTGTGCTTTTACATCTCGGTGCTGGTTTGAGGGAGGGGAGAAGCCCTGGGGGGCTGGTAGCCGGCCAGTGTTCTCCTCCCAGGGGGCTTAGGAGGGATAAACAGCAGCAGCAGCACCCCACCAGCCTTTCATCGTCCGAACTGTGTATTAGCAGGGAGAGTTCAAACACTAGCAAGCCCCAAGCTGGCGGTGAAGTGGGAGACCCAGCACTGCTGGTGCCCAGGCCAGTGCTGGAGGAGCCCCCGTGGGAAGAAGAGGGGAGGTAACCTCAGCTGGCAGTGCCCCACAGAGCTCCCCTCTGTGATCAGACGCATTTGCAAATTCATCTTCTCAGGCAGGAATTTTAAGCAGAATTTTTTTTCACTCTTTCTTTCGTTTCCCCAGATGAAAATGTCATTGGTATAGTTCACAGTACCCCCTATAGCATCTCAGCCATATTATATTGCCTTTGATACATCTCACGTGCAGCCTGCATCCTGGTAGCAGCGGGAGAAAACTTCAAGAGCAATGTTCAATATGCACAAAGACTGTCTCTCAAGAAGTTTATCCTCACCGAAAAAAAGGCAGACAACCTTTCTATTTCTAATTACTTTGAGTCTATAAACAGGTAAAGAAAGCCCTCTCTCTCTCTTTTCTGTTCATTTGCCAGAGAAGAGAGGAAAACAAATAAGCCTAATAAGAGATGCAGAGGCTGGGTGGCACAGTCAGGCTGTGTAGTGAAAAAATGGGTGCTGTTCTGCAGGCCCCGGGTGTCACAGATGGAGCCTGACTGGCCTGGCTCAGCCCTCACCTCGTACCTGGTGGTTTTGTCCCAGCTGAAGAGGCGGTTGATCTCCTACTCTTGCACAAGGCAAAAGCAAGGCTCAGTGAATCGCCCAGAAAAATCAGCCGCTGCCCTGGCACTCAGTCCTGTGCAGGGAGGCAAGGGGGAAGAACCAGATTTGGCAGGGTGTGAAGACAGCAAAGTGCTGCTTCCCAAGCAGGAGGGCTTGGGGGGTTTCAGCCCCCATTAAGGTTCATCGACCATGCAGCCAACGCTCCCTGGGGACGTGTAAGAGATTGCAGAGCTAACTGTTAAAATGCAGCCTGCTGTGAAGCATCACATGGATTTACATGTAGATTTTCATCAGAATTGAGATGTCTTTGTTTAATTAGCACCACTGCAACACAGACTTGGATGGAAAAGCTGCACCAGAGAGCCAGGTTAACGTGGAGCTGGACTCCAGGCACCCCAAAGAGAACAGGCTGCGGGCGAAGAGCCTCCTATACTGGGACGGCTTCATCGCTCCCATACGAGCAGCCAGGAGAGGCTTTCCAACGTGGTACCTAAGCAGGGCAATCAGCTCTTGGCTTTGACAGAAGCTGCTTTAGCCTGAGGAAGAAAAGCTAGGGGCTGTTGTGGCAGTCTGCAATCCCAGCCCAAGTGTGGCAGAAAACAGAGGTTTTTCACTAAAGGCAGCATATGTCACTCATTCAAGTTAAATGAGGCTTAAAAAAAAACCCCACAAACCCAAAGAGAAAGAAAAAACATGACTTAAGAATAGTCTGTTCCCCCAGCTGGCGTTTGGGATGTTTCATCACTGCCTGAATACCCCCCAAGCAAACCAGGAGCGGG
Organism: Tetrax tetrax; assembly: GCA_009806455.1. Taxonomy (NCBI): domain Eukaryota; kingdom Metazoa; phylum Chordata; class Aves; order Otidiformes; family Otididae; genus Tetrax; species Tetrax tetrax. The sequence continues at coordinate 342,557 of WHYT01015429.1, forward strand.
AGTGACAGGGCGAGCGCCGTAATCTTGACGTGCCAGCCAGCACCTGCCAGCCCAAACAGCCTCCGGAGTGAACACCAGGAGCACATTTCCACTGATGGCAAGGAGCACGGCTGAGGCTGGGGAGACAGAGGGAGGCAGTCCCATATGGAGAGGAAAGCCCAGTGCGGGAGGATGTGAAAGCACCAGTGGAACAGGGCAGAGGGCACCACATCCTCCTCCGGCCGTTTGCAGGGAGCAGAAGGTGGACAGTGACTCTGCTGGAGTCCTGTCCCACCTGGGAGGGAGGGCTTGGGTTTCTGCAGGAGCTTGGTTTCGGTGCTGCCTCCTGCAGAGGGTAGGAGCAGGGCAGACAGGTCATCTTGCCTTCAGGGTTTTAAGTAATGAGGCAAGATCCGACTGTGAGCTCTGTGATGGATAGAGAGTGGCATTAAATGGGACTCCGTGCCTGTCTTTATCTTGTCTCCAGCCATCACGGAGGAGGGTGAGCTAAATGCTGAACGCTGAGGCTTTGGGAGCTGCTGCCTTCTGCTGGCCTTGGGGCCAGTAACGCCAGCAGCAGAGCACAGGAGGGGCTGGGGGCATCGCAGACCCCGCAGCCTTCTCTGCTGCACAATGCTCTGGAAGCTTCCTTCTGGACAAAATGTATTTGGACTTCTTGCTGCCCAGGCTTACTAAAATCTGAACCATGAGTCTTATGTGCTCCCAGAAGCCACTGAAAATTCAAAGAATTTGAGGAAGCACAAGGCAAATCAAACCTAGCTTTTTATATAAGGTATTCTGTTTCATTACATGAGGCTAAAAGAGGCATCCCCTGCCACTAATGTCCCTGTAACCCCCTCTCCCTGGCGCTGTCAGCCCTGATGCTGCGGGGATGGGCTTGCCTCACTGTCGGGGGCTGCAGCTGCTCCCAGGGCAGCGCTCCGGGGTGAGCCCAGCATGGCAGAGGGTGGATGGGGCAACCCCCAGTGTAATCCTAAATCCCAGCCCTGACCCTGGGCTCTGCAGAGCTTGTCTCAGGAGCTGCTGTCCCACCTAGCACTGAGGCTGCCATGGTGGCTGCCTGTCACCATGCCTCTCCTCTCACCATGCTCCTCCTCTTCTGGAGCTGGGATGGATTTGTCCATTGTGGGATACCAGTGCCCTTCTCCTCCTGTCTCCTGGGACCTGCAGGACACAGCCTAGCCAGCCCAAAGCAAGGGGCTGCTGAAACAAAGTCCTGAGGAAGGGAGCAACAAACGCAACACAGGGACAGGAGAGGGGCCAGCGCAAGCACGAGTTCCCAGCTGCATTCCAATGCTTTGCCTGCTCCCCTGGCCCCAGGATGGAGCCCTGCACTGGCTCCCTGCTGCCCCGGCACAGCAAGGGAGAAGGCACTGGAGTGGGCTGGCCATAGGCAAGAGGCTGCAGGCAAGCTTTGGCACCGGCAGCGGCAGCCATACAGACAAAGCCGGGCTCCGCCGTAGCAGATTGATAGGTGTCTGGCAGAAAACATCCTGCTGATAGCCCGAGAACAAAACGCAAACAGGGAGAAATGACAGCTGTTCCTGTAGCTTTTCCATCATCTCTGCCGATAGCAGCCGCGGCGCCTGCAGCTCTGCGATTGATGCATCTCCGGGGACTCCGGGAGCGCGGATGCCACAATCAGGAAGGATAAAAGAATTGCTGCTGGAACCCAGAGGAGACTTCGGATCCTTATCAGGAACAAAAAGGACATCAATCTGGTGCCAGCACAGGCCTGTCAGACGCAACCACACGCTCAGCAGCCAGCTCGGCAAGGCTGGCAAGGCACATCCATCGCTGCCGGGCCCTCCTTCCCACCCAGGGTAGTTCTGCCTCAGCCACGCAGCACCGGGCAGCAACCTTCCTGGGACAGTGGCACTGAGACCCAGCCACTGCTTGGCCAAGAGGTGGCCAAGAAAATCCTTGGAAGGAAAGATGTGGCAAACGGAGCAGGAGAGGAGCCTCTTCTGGCGCAGCTGGTCCTGCAGCTTCACGCAGCTCGACAGCCCAGCTGGCTACCCTGCCTCTCTGCACTGCGCAAGCCCCAGCCTGAGCCACAATGCCTCGTGGTCGGTCCCCTGCTATCTGGCCCTCTGCAATCCTGTTACCCAAAATGTATGGGACTACTTTGTACAGCACAGGTAGAGGTAAGCATCAGCCCCTCGGAGACAGGCAAAGCTGGCATTTCCCTTTTCGATCTAGCTTCTGGGCACGGCAGATGTAGGGATGAGGCACAGTACAACTGTTGGTTGGAAAGCACCCAGGTGCATACTTAAACTGGTCTTCTGGGGCTGCCAGCCAAGCCCTGCTGTGGGAAGTCCAGCTGCTGCACCTCTGACCTGTGCGAGGGGCCTGGTACTCACATGTTGTAGCAAGCACACGCAGCATCCTTTCGGCTGCCAGCACTTGGCAGGTGGCTGGGAGCTCCCTGCCTGGGGACAGAGCGGGCTGCCATCCAAAAGAACCTCACCGCTACCTCTCCTAGTGCAACCTGCCACCCAGGAACACTGCAGCCAGCGCTGCCCCCAGCCTCTTCTGGGGTATCGCAAAGCAGCCACTCGATATCCACGTCGCTCCAACCACATAGAGGTTAAAGATGGCCCCACAGCATGGTCTGTCCCCTGGGCACAGACAGGTCCCGGGCTGGGACCCCCATAGATGGCCAGGACAGCTGGGCTGGTGGGAGCTGGTGCTGACTGCGAGGACGGAGGCTGCCTGCGCTGTCTCCGAGGCTGCTTTCTGCGGCATCTGTGCCTCCTGCAGAGATCTCCCATCCCCAGAGCCAGGCATGGAGCTTCCCTGCTTGCCAATGGGCCACAACAGGGCTGAGGAGAGCATGGCTGCTTGCAGGACCCTACTGAGCCCCATCTCCCACTGTCCCCCACCTCAAAGGAGATGCATGCCGCCAGGACCACCATCCCCATGAAGCCAAGGAGAGTTGATGGGCATCGTCATTCAAAGAGCTATTGCCTGATGGTCCTGTGACAGCTTTTGGTGAAAACACAGCTGCTTCCTGAAGTCTGTTCCCTGCCTGATGGAGGGAGAAGGACGGCACATCAGCAGCTGCTCTCAGCTGCTCCCCAGTCTGCAAGCTGTCTTGGGAGCCATGAAAAGCTGCGGCATAGGGGCATCCTGGGATGTGCAGGGACTCTAAACCTCTTATTTAAAGTTCTCTGATCATGCTGATCAGTGGCAAAATCTTAAGAGTTGGGTAGCAATACGGAGCTCTGATTTTTAGCAACAGAGGTGTTTTGCTCGGCTCGGTGCGCACGCGTACGTACACACAGCCCTCATGCATGCACAGCCAAAGGGGAAACTGCTCTGATCAAGTTAAGTGTGGCAAGACCTTACTACAGTGCAGAGAAAATACTAATGCTGTGTAAAGAGCTCTAATTATTTTAGAAGTGAAGCCCAGTAACAGTTTTCAACATCTTAAGGAAATTGCATTGTGGCCGTTTAAATCTCTACTGCTGCTGCCCTCTGGAGAAGGCTGAGGATGTTTCTCCCTCTCCTGGAACAGTATTCATCTCGGTGACTCTGTTTTGCGTGACTACTTCAGCTGACGCAGGGCTACTGGAGAGCTGAGCTCCAGGCGAGGAAAGGTTTTTGGCATGCTGCTTGGCGTACCACAGCCCACACGAGGCCATGCAAGGCAAGCCGCAGTGGGAAAGGAAGGTAGTAGGAGATATTTGGAAAAATATGAGGATTCTGGGACAAGGTCTTGAGGCTGGCAGCAAGCTGGAGAGCTGCAAAGGGTGGATCTGGCTAGAGTCAAGGTCTTACATGTGCACCCCCAGTGCTGTGCCTTTCTCAGGATTTGCTGTTTGTACTGCAAACCCAGCTCCCAATGGCAAGAGATGCTTGGCTTGCTTTTCTCTCTCCCCCACCTTGTTTCGCTTTTAAATAAGCTTCTATCCCTTACTGCTCAGAGGAACACTTTGAAAACCTGACCCCGGTGCACCCTAAAAGCTCAGAAAGCAGCAAGTAAATAAAAAGAGCGCTTTCTCTTCTGATTTAAAAAAAAAAAATCGCATTTAAGAAAAAAACTCTCCTAACCCCTTTTGTCCTGATTCAGGAGAAAATTTTTTTCTCTCTTCTTTTAAGGCTGGTGCCTCTGGGACATTTGTGGTTGTGGTGCCAGTGCAGAAGAAGCCAGTGTGGCCTCTGTGCCCCTTCCTGAGGATGCTCAGTGGCTCCTGGTGGCTGGCTAGCACTGCCACCCGCCAGCCAGCGTTTGGTGGCTACGGGCGACCATAGCACTGCTCTCATGGACATCCTCTCGTGATGGAGAGCTTCACCATGAGCACGGGACACAGCCACAGAAGCCATGCTTGTGCAACGAGCCTCACCACCCTTCTCTGGCCAGGGTGGCTTTGCTCCTGGGAGCCATTAGCCAGGGGCTAATACACTCGCCTCGAGCTCTATGGTGGCCAGCTGGTCCCTGCCCTACTCCTGGGTGCCTGTCCCAGGCATGGAGGTGTCTCTGGCAGAGAGGGCATCCAGGATCTGGACAAGGCTGAAGGAAGGTGCCCTCCATGTCTGCTCCCCACTTTGCTCGTCAGCTGTAAATGCTGGCAGGAGATCTCCAGCTGGAAGTGGGCTGCGAGCCACTGGCAGGTAATTGCTAAAGCAAGCAAGGCTGCATTAATTGACATTATGGCAGTCAGCAATGTGCTTTCCATTAGTCTTGGCTCTGCAGCAGCTGATGGGGAAGCAGAAAACCCATAGGGAGAGGGGACAGGGTCTGTTTCATTAGAGTGATGCTCCAGGCAGGGGCCTGCATCCAAACCTGCCTTTTCCCCCTGGTACTCTGAGTACCCATTAGGTGCCCCTCTGCCGATCACTGCGGCTCAGCACCACGCTGGTGTGGGCTGCGCCGTGTCCAGCATTGGAACTGGCTTTGCTGACATGCGCCGGGGGATCCTTGCCCCATGGACCATCCTGCCAAAGAGATGCAGGAGCCTGCCGCAGCCGCAGGGTGGGAGGCAGCAGCCATCTGTGACAGGCATGTGTGTGCCCAGCAGGGAGGGGGAAAGGAGCTGCAGCCCCCCCTTTTCTCCCCCTCTCCTCCCACCTGTGCTAGAATCATGCCTGGAGGTACTGCAGGCCCTGGGGGGGGTTGCAGCACCCTGTCCCCAAATGACTCATAGCAGCAAAGGGAAAATGATGCTTGGGCAACACAAGAGAGTGGGAGGAGAGGGGAGTGATGCAGGCCAGGAGCGTGGGGCTTAACTGAAGCTGAGCAGGGAGCCTAGGGCTACCAGGGAAGAAATTTGGCCATCCAGGGCTGCCAAGGCAGAAATTTGGCCCCTCAGAGACGGTGAGTGGCCGTAGGCCTGGCTGGCTGAAAGCACAGTTGGACAGAGGAGTGGAGTACAGCTAGATGTGGTCCAGGTCCTGCTTTCTGTCACTTCACAGCCTCCTCCCTGTGACCCCAGATCCTGCCTGGTGCCACTCAGCCAAGCTGCTAGAGCAGGGATGATGCCACTCACTTCGCTGTCTCAAGCCATCGCTGGTAAGCTTGGACTTGCCACCTCAGATTCCCAAGCCTGCCAGGGCAGGATTCAAAGTGTAGTCCAAGGCTGCTCAGATGCTGGGGAAGAACCAGGAGCCACAGCCACAGCGGCTGCGGGCTGCAAAACAAATTGGAAAGAAGCAGGTTAGTTGCTGTGGTTTCCCTGCAGCAGCAATGAAACGATGGCCTCTGCCATCCTCCATGAAGGGTGTCATGAGCCAGCATGCCCTGGAAATGGGTGCTCCCAGAGCAAGCGTGTTCCTCCTACCTGCACCACTGCCCAGGGAAGGCTGGCACTGAGACAAGGGACCTTGCCCTCTGCGAGGACCGGAAAATATCCCCGGCTGCCCAACACTGGGTACCACAGAGATCAAAGCCCCCGTAATCGCGGATGTTCCGTTGAGCTCAGCCATGATGCTGCCCACTGAGCTGTAGGGGAATTGTTCAGTCAAGGGCTTTAGGATAAATGGTGCAGAAAGCCACTCGGTATCATCACCGTGGGGCTCGAGGGCCAGGGGCGAGGGCAGAGCCCCTCTGCTGTGTCAGCAAGGGGCTTGCAGGCAACGGCATGGCCCAGAGATGCTCTTCAAGTGGGCTGCTTCTTCCATGCCCCACACATATGGAGGGACACAAACCACCTGTGGGAGCATAAGCATCTCCTCTGGCCCTGACCACGGGGGGCTCAGGGACCCCAAAGGCAGAACTTCGCTGCATTCCGTAGTGGGGCAGCCAGTGGGGAGAAGGGAGGAGTCGGATGCAGCTGTTATAGCAACAGAAGCTCTCAAGATGAAGGGAAAAGGCACTCTTTAAAGCATGTTTCCATGGCAACAAGCATCTTCAAAGGCCTCTATAAAAAAATTAAATAAAAAATAAAAAAGAGGAGGTTTCCGTAGAGGCGGGGACTTCTGCGAGCTGAGCTACCACAGGTGCTTTGGGAGTTAAACAAAGAGCCTGGGTCATTTTGGGAGGGGATGGGGCGAGTCCTGCAAGGCAGAGAGAGTGAGGGAAGCAGAGTTTTGCAGCCCATGGGCTGCATCGTGCCTCCTTCCTCCCCTATGTGTGATTTTTTTTTTTGCTAGTTGGGCCTTTGATCCATAAGATGGCCAAGTCCAGCAAAGTGGGTAGGGAACAAATAGCCTCGTGGAAGCTGAGGGGCAAAGAAATGCCTCTGCTCTTGCTCTGGCTCTTCCACCCTTGCTGTCACTACCAAGGGGAGGATAACCCCACAACACTACCAGTGCAAGGGCTTGTTGACTTGGCACCTCCCAGGGACAGGAGGCTGTAGGCAATGAGCTCTGGGTCAACACCGCAGCTGGGAGTGCACGGCATGACTGCCTGCTGGGGACCGGAATGCAGCAGCATGGCCATGGCTGATGTGACAGCAAAGGTCCAGCTGCCCGTGGGAGCATCAGTGACAGCCTGCTCTGCCTAGGGATGGGGCGGGATGGGATGAGATGGGATGGGATGGGATGGGATGGGATGGGATGGGATGGGATGGGATGGGATGGAGCCAGCGTGGTTGGGCACCAGCTCCATCCTGCACAATGCTGAAACTGCTTTGGGTCACATGTGCTCTTATGCTACAGGATCTCTGCAAGGAAGGTCCAAAAGACTTTTCTTTCTTCTCGGCATATGCCCCTTGACTAGACAAGCATCAGATGTTCCTGGGGGGGCACAAGCTGCTGACAAAGCCTGTAAGTTGGCACTGGCCCCAGCTGTGTCCTATGCTGGGGGTGTAGGCTAGCCAGACTGGGCAGCACAGCAAATGCTCTCAGAAGGGGGCTTCAGCCTGCTTTGCCTTCTTTCCCTCCTCTCCCCAAAAGCAGATTTGACCCAGCTTTCTCTGCTGTGCAATTGCAAGCCTTGGGCTTGCTTTCTCCATTCCCCAGGGGTGCTACCTGGGGACAGCAGGGATGAGACATCCCCCGCACACTGCTGCGAGCAGAAACAGGTATCGCATGGGGCTGGCTTTAGAGTCGTGAAGCTCATGAGCTGCAGCCCCTTTCTCCGCTCTTACACAGTACAGAGCTATAACCATTGCCCTTACAACCTCATTACCAGGGGCTCCAAGCACCACCATGGATGTCTCACCCTAAAAGCAAAGCCCCTCTTTGCTCACTCAGCAATGGTGAGCACTGACTTTTCTTCACCTTGGGATGGGGGGCAGGAGGGTGGTGGGTAGCAGAAGTGCCCTGATGCTGAACAGGTTTTGGCTGGAGGAGCTTTTTGAGACTGTGGAAAACCACAGGGGCTCCAAATCTGTAGCAGTTGTTCAATAAAACAGATGAAAAGACTCATTCCAGATGGCCTATCCATCCTGGATATCTTCAGTGTGGGATGCATTGAATTTTAGCTGATATAATTTCATCTATGGGCATTCTTTGCTTCAAACAAAAGAGCTTGCAATTAAAAGGAGGGACAATACTAGTTGCCAGAGCTCTGGCCCTGCAACTGTCACTGGTTTTCTATCAGAGTACTCCCTGAGAGGTGATCAACTGCCCTGAGAGGCGATCGACTGCCCTGCCATGCCTGGCTCTGCATCAGCAGGGGATCGCTCTGCTCTCCCAGCCCAGCCCCCTCCCTGCACAGATCTGGACTTCCATGCCCTATTTTAAGGCTGCTGCTCAGCTTGATGACTAACAAACTCTACACTCAAATGATCCTGCTGCAGAGTAATGCTCTTCATCCTGCCAGTAGCCCCTTGGGATCCTGGAGAACAAGCACTTTCCCAAACCCACGGGCTCTGCAATCACTTATCTCCACTCACTGATGCCTGATGCAATAACCCCGCGTATGCTCCGGTCTCCTGTTTTACCAGTGGATTTTGAGATGTAACCTTACCTGGAGAATCCTTTAAGTGGCTTCTTTGTCTAAATGTCTGGAACAGCACAGTATTGTTGGCAAGTGGTGCAGGAGAGTTTGGCCTCACACAGTGTAACTGGCTAGAGGTAAATTGAAAAGGACAAGTAATAAAGCAGAAGTGCATTAAAGGGCTTCCTTCAAGTGTATGAGCGAGGGAAAGATCCTGCACTGGCAAAAAGGTGTAGGTTAAAGGACTGTATAAGCTGTTTGGATACAGCAGGGCTGCACAGCAGAACATTTCCCAAGACTGGGGGTGGCAGGACTGGAGCGAACCAGAGCACGGCACTGGCTGCTGGGGAGCCCCATGTGCCACTGCGAGGGCTGGAGGCACCATGGCTGCACTCCAGCTACTGCTAACTCCGGAGTAGTAATGCCAGGGTAAGCCACGAGCTTCAATTACATCTATCAGGCAATTAGAGTTGCAGCAGCCCTGTTAGCACCAAATGAGCACTGGGGACCCATGTGCTGAAGAACAGAGAGCTCAGCTCGGTGTGTGTAACGAGGGGCATGGCTGATTATGGTGAGGGGGAAAGGATGTGTACATGGTTTAAAAGAAGAAAAAAAAAACAAAACACAGTTGAGTCTGACTGTATGGACCTTGTGCTAACCCACACAGAACAGGGCAGCAGGGACGTGACGCCCCAAGATGCGCCTCTACCCTCAGAATATAGGCTGCTCAGCTGAGTGCTGCAGCTCCTGGTTATGTTACAGCAGCCAACAGCTCCTCTGTGAGGCGTAAACTGGCCCTTCTCTGCCTTAACCCATGGGATAATTTGCAAGGTGCAGCTTGCTCAGTGCCCTGGAGCACTGCCAGCAGCCCTCGCTGCTCATATTCCACGTTGTTGATAACCACAGAAAGACAGAACGGATTGCTTTGGTTGCGCCGCAGCAGGAGTGGCGAGCCACCTTCCCAGCCCTGTGCCCAGCCTGAGCCTTCTTCTCAGCTTCACACACACTTCTCCTCCTCAGCTGTCTCAGATTCACGGCTGGGCCTCCAGAAGCAGCTCCTGGCTGTGGGCAGCCCTTCGGTGCTTTTCCTCTGCTCTAAGCAGTTTGGGAAGGTGGGGCTCCTTGCCCCATTTCCTCCTGCTCCTATGTGAGTGCCAGGCGCCTGTGTGTCCTGCAATCCCCTTGTTAATATTCTGGGTGTGAGAGGGTTCAACATCACTACAAGAGGAGCCAGAGGTTAAAAAATACAAATATAATTCTGGTGATAATGCTCCTGTGCAGCCAGCTGGAATGGCAGGGGAGGCGGAGGCTGGAGAGAGCTTTGCCATCAGCATCCACTCTGCCCTAGCTTCCTCTGACCAGGTATTTTTCTTCTCTGCTTGGGGTAATACATCCTTGGTACCAAGATCCTAGGCCACACAGGGGCTGAGGGCTTCAACTCATTAATTTTTGGAGACACGGCTCATGAGCACATTTGTTCCCCCACACTCCATGCCAGCTCCCGCCCCCCCTCCATCATTCACAGGTCCTTCAGGAACAATGGAGCTGAGTGTTGGCTTTAAAGCGTCCACTTTTGCGTTTGCAATGTGGTCCTCATGCTAACCGTATTCATTTAATAGTTGCCAAGGCCCCCTGTATTCCCTGGCAAGCTTGACCTAAATTCGGCAGCAAGGTTTATTCTGCAGCTTGCACTGCAGCACATGGGAGAATCCGCAGCAGCTGGGGGGAAAAAACAGACCTTGAAAGGGAGAAGCTTGGGTTGAATTAAATCTGAATCAAATCACAGACATCTCCTTTGTGTTTCTTTAATTGGAAGTTCAAACTCATTTTATTGTTCCCAGCTAAATCATTTTTAGTTTCCAATATACTGGAGGATTTGCGATCTCAAACGGCTGTGATTGTTGCACAGGGAAACTTTGGCTGTTGTGGTTGGGCAAGGGCTGTGGTGTAGTTTGGATGATGGTTTATGAGGTGTCAGAGTTAGCCCTGAGCAGAAGGTTCCCACCTCTGTGGGGCATTACTGGATTATTCTTTCATCACTTGTGGAAGGTATTCACTGGGCTGATTTATTTTGTGTTATTACAGTGACACTTGGGCATAAAGGGCATAAAGAGGTGGCTTCAGCAAACTCCGTTCTTGGGTAACAAGAAAATAGCCAGGGCTTGATAATGACAAGCTAAACAGGTCTCACGTGTGTTCCTTTAACCACCACAACCTCAGGAGGGTTAGAGCAATGATACGCTTAATCCTGGCTGTTTGGCCAACTCTTAAGTTTGTTAGTCAGCTCCCTGGAGGAGGAACAAAGCTGCTCAGGTATGTACAGCTCTAAAGCGTTGGCTACGCTCCAGAAAATGGTCCTTTCTGCTGCTGGAGAAGGATACTCACCAAAGTTTTGCTTGCGCTCATTCAGGCACATCCCCTGAAGAATTAATGCTCAGCTGATGCCACCTGAAACATGCAGAGAAAGGGAAATGCCACTTTTCCCTGGAGAATGACAATGGGTACATTGTTGGCTTCAGGTGTGGGCAGGAGCCAATGCTGGGAGCCCTCTGGTACTGCCTTGTGCTCCTGGGCAAGCCCAGGCTCTGGCGTCCTCCTCAGCAAGGTCTAAGACCCACCTCCACTGTCTGCCTGAGCAGGCAGCTCAGTGATGCTGCAAGGGACCAGGAACAGAGCTGAATGGAGGAGGATGAGGAAGATGGCTGGTCTCATATTGCCTGATCGGAACTTTGCCCCAGCCTCGGCCTAGGTGTCTCATCACCATCTTGTCACAACCCTGCTGCTCAGCCTTTGGGAAATGCCTCTTCCCTGACAGAGAGACTGCCCCTGCTTCACCATCCCTGCCTCCCCACACCACCCTGGCCCCTGGCAGCAGCTCTTGCACACTGTTGGCTTAAGAAACCCAAAGCCATCAGCCTCCTTAGGCAGCTCCCAGCTCTGCCAGCCAGCACCTCACACCAGCCAAACTCTGAAGAGCTGAGCCCCACCACACAACAAGCACCCAGGACCTGTCACCTCGGGCTGCTGGGACACCCCGCTTCAGCATGTGTGGGGCTAACCTGTGCCCCCAGCTGCCCCAAGGATGGCTCCAAACATCCTCCCCTCTTCCTGGGCATCTCTTGGGGTGCTTTGGAAGAAGGGCTTTTTTTTTGTCTGGTTTTGATTTTGCTCGCATTGCTGAGGGAGGAGGAGGGAGGAAATGCAGCTCTTCTGCTCTTCTCTGAACCCAGACGAGTTAGCCTCCTGTTATCTCCTCCCTCAAGGGGCAGGGGATAATGCCCTGCCTCTCAGAGGGACCAAGGCAGGTTCTACAGAGGCTTTGAACACTTCATCTTCATCAGGAGGGAGGCGAGACAGCACTGGGGACCCTTTGCACCCCACCAGTGCAGCCCAGATGTGCCCTGGGCTTTTCCAGGCTATAGGAAATGGCTCTTCTGGCAGGAAAAATCAGATGCTGCTCCAGAAGTAACCTGTGTTTCATCTGGAGAGGCAGAAAGGGCTGAACAGCCTGGCATGACGCTGTGAGGGGGGCAGTGGGTCCTGGATGGAGGGGTCCTGCTGTGGTGGCAAACCTGTCCCTGGGGAGCTGGCTGCTCCTGCACTCGCAGGGCAGAGCAGGGAGGGAGGGTGCTGACAGCGTGTCCCACTGAGATGCCCTTGCTGGCCCTCCCAAAAACTCATCAGAGCAAACCAAGCACCTGGGGGTTCAGAGCCCTCTTTGGGGTGGACACTCTGCCCACGTGGCCAGTAAGGCAGGGGGACATCCCTGCCACACCAGACCCATCTCTTGCCTGAAAAGCCAACTAGAGCCCAACTGCAGAGAATGACACCAGAACAAAGCAAAAGCAGAGTCACCCCTTGGTTTCTCCACCTGACCCAGCCTTAAAAACTCAATTTGAAGGCAGCATTAGGGAAGTAAGACATCGTTTATCAGGAGTGACAGATCCAATCTATAAATTAACATGCTCAGCCTGGGAGCCAGGAGGCAGATATATCTATCAATTCCTCCCCAGCAGGCTGACACAGGCACACAAATTTGGCCAGTTCCCCAGAGCACCATCCAGTTTCCAGCAGGTCTGAGGACCCAGAAGTGCTGGAGGGGCAGAGCCAGTGATGGGGAAATTATACGGGAGAGCCGCGGAGAAGAACCGAGCTCCCACCTCAACTCCATCCTGTTCTCTGTGACACAGGGACAAGAGAGCCCCAGCAAAATGGTGTTCATGTCTCAGTCCAAAGGCACAGTATATTTTTAAACACACCGTCAAGGCATTCAAAATAGGATGAGTTACAAAAAGGCTGCAGCCTGTTAGGGAAAAGCTGGCAGTTTTACGATACCTCTACAGTTCACTTCCACCCTCCAAAAAGAAAGGAGAAACCATGGAAATAATATTTGCTTTTTACACAGGACCTACACAAACATAACTTTACATATATACAAACTCTGTGCTCGGTAAATCTGGGGTTTTAAGGCTGCTCACCTCCCAGCCTTGGGAGGTGGGTGACTTCTGGTGATGCCTGGCGTGACTCTGCTGTAAAGGACAAGCAAACGAGGACATTTGCAACCCTGTCACGAGGCGCTTGTCTTACTGAATCCCTTTTCTACATAAAACCAGAGAGGCTGGGCCAAATGATGGAAATGGGTTCCATCAGGACCCCTGGCACAGCCTCAGTCCCACCCCAGGCAGCCGGGTCTCTGCATCAGCTCCCTGCGGGGAGGAACGGCCAGCGAGGCAGCCGAGGGGATGGCTCCCACCAAGGGACACAGAAACAAAATGATCAGGGGGCTCAGATGGTGCAGCCAGGAAACCTGTTAAAGGCCTCGTAAATAAGGGCCCATGTAGACAGCAGGTACTGCGGGGCTTTATAGGCCTATAAAACACCCTGAGCTGCCACCAAGGCTGGAAGGGATGGGTAGGGAATCTAATTTCACAGGATTTAAAGCAAGTGAGAGAGATATAAATGTGTGTTTTTAATAGTAATTAATGCTGCCATTCAGAAGCACTTAAGCACTGGATTTGGAAAATTTCCAAGGGCTTGCCTCATAAATCACAGCCCGCTACCTGCCCACCCTGCTCCTGGGGAGCTGGGCTGCTGCTCCGTCGCCTGACCCGGCCATGGCAGCGGGGCCATTTCCAGCCCCAAGCAGAGAGCTCAGCATTGCTGCAGCCAGGCTGCTCCTGAGCTGTGGCAAGTGGAGCCATTCCTAGCCATCCCCCTGAACTGGGGGCCACCCAGGGACACCTTCCCCCAAGGTTCTTCCTTTTTCCACAGAGCCAGAGGGGCAAAGCAGCAGATTCCTCACACCTAGATCACTGCTCACCTCTCTGCCGCGGGCTGCCAGTTTTCACCCTGCCTCGCTGAGCCATTTCTGTGGTCAGGTCCCAGCCACCTCCCTCTGCCTGGGGTGTGTGGGGAGCAGAGGCTACTGCAGCCCACAGGGCTGAGATGGAGAATCAGGGGCTGCATGAAAAACATGCAGAAAGCAGGCAGCGTATCAAGCCGTGCTGTTTTGTGTGGTGCTGTGATTTCTAAGTTGACGCCAGAGACCCTTGGGGTCTGATTTCATACTGGTCCTGGACGGGGACAGAGGCCAAGTGCTTAGCGGAGAAGCCCAGCATGGGCAGCTGGAGGTGCCCCTCTGCCTTAGCATCCCCACGCACCCCAGAAAGCAGTTGCAGAGCTCACAGCCTTGGCTGCGTGGTGCGCACCCACTCCTGCCTCCCACGGCTGCAAGCGGCCAGGCGAAGCGGGACAGCAAGGCCAAGGCTCCCCTCCACCCCAGCCCCAGTCCTGCCCCAGCTTCGCCCCGGTCCTGTCCAGCTGCGCCCCAGTCCCTCCCAGTACAGCCCCAGGCTTGTCCCAGCCGCGCCTGGGAAGGCTCCAAGCGTGTGCCAGCCCTGCCCTCTAGTGTCACCTCTGCCACAAGCACACTTTGTAACTCAGACCGTTCCCCCAGCACCTCTGGTGCAGATGTGCAGTCTGAGGTGTGATGTTTCAGGCAGAGCTTGGCTTTCACACCGGGGGAGCAAGGGCAGGGGAAGGATCCAGGCTCAGAGACTGGCCAGCCGGTGATGCTGTAATTTGGGGGTGGAAGGAACTTGCTGCTGCCTTCACCTCTGCTCTCTGCCCACGGTCAAAGCAGGTCCCCGCCACTTCCCCAGTCAAGGCAGGAGTCCTGAGGAAACCAGGAAAGAAGAAGACAGCCAGGAGAAACCTTCATTTATAACGCGCTATTCTTCCACTTAGTGCAGTCAGATTATCCAGGTTGGGGATTAAGCACGCTCCAGACGCAGAGACAGTCTGAGAGGCAGCCGAGTTTATCAGCTGATGGGGCACCTTGCACTGCTTCCAGAAACAGCTTGGGTCTGCAAAGCCCAGGGCTGCTTTGCTGTGGCGCAGGGCCCTCGCAGACGTCCTGTTGGACCCCACTGCCTCTACGCAGAGCTGAGTCAGCATGACTGCTCCAGGCCCTGGCACCAGACGTGCAGAGGCTGAAGAGCCCAGGCAGTGCTGGTTTAATCCAGTTACAGAGCTGATTTGGATCCAGCTGGGAGTTAGCACCTTCTAGGCTGAGCTCCAACAGACTCTGCATGAGTCCCCCATGTCCTGGGGTCCAGGAAGGTGCCTGAGCTGAGTGCAGCTGGATCCAAGCACTCTCCAGCTGGTGCCACCAAGCTGCTGGAGGACAGCATGTGAGGCAGGCACGGAAGCATCTTTGCAGCAGCTGCCTGGGCCAACAAGGCTGGCACAGAACCACAGCCAATAAATCCACCTAGACCAAATCTGTTCCCATTTTGTAGTGACACCAGGGCACCTCCGCACTGGACTCCCCAGGTGCTCCATGTTTTTCCGTGATGCAACTGCAGAGACATCTATTATCTTGCACAACAGAGAGCTACAGCAGCACTGTCCTGTCAGGGCCATTTCTCTGACGAACCAGGGAGAGTCTGGAAAGATGCTGTACCACAATGGGAAATGCTGGTGCCAGAAAAGAGTGTTGTTCAGGGCCAATACTAAGAGATTTTCTATTCTCTCACCCTGATTCATATTTACTGCCTAGCAGAGAGAGACCTGATACAGCTGTTCTAACCTTATTGGTCAGACCTGGATTTTGCGTTGGCCTCCTTCTGTATCAATTATCAGCAAATATGAAATAACAGTGTGACAGCTGAGACCTGTTGTTACCAGGCAATGTCTGCAGTTCAAACTTGAAACCTTGAAGGCTCAAGCTAATTTTCCTGAGGTACAGAGGAAACAACAGGAATCACCAGTAGGTCTAGCAAAATACTACTGCTGCCACAGGTGAACTCTCCTGGGTCGTTGGTCCTTGCTTGGATGCCACTGGGGAATCACACAGACTATATACAGGCTAAGCGTACACACATATATGCATATATACAGATATACGTATACTTACATATATGTTTGTATATACATGTGTACATCTCTTAATACATATATCAAGCTAGATTGATGCCTTGACTGGTTAGCCCCCACTTCATAAACATCTGCATCAGCACTGGAAAACAGATTCCCTTACACACAAGGCACAAGACATCCTTAAATACACAGGAATGACCTCACTGCTGAGCTGGTTTCTTCCCATTTTCCATTCCAGGTAGTGGAACAAGCCCTATTTCTGAACCCAAAGGGGTCTTTCTGAAGACCCAGAAGTACTGAAAGCTGGCGGTGTTCTCTGCTGCTTTGTTTGCTATTCTTACAAAGGGCCTATTCCCACACTAACACACCGGGCAGTACATCCAGGTCTCCTGTATGGCCAGGAAATGCAATCTGTGCGGTCTCACCTCTGGATTTTACCTACACCCCAAAGCCTATTGCTATTTTATCAGCCAGGCTGCTGGTTATCAGCTGATTTGCTTGCTTTCAACTAGGTCGCATAATTTAAGGGGGAAGAGGAGCGCTCTCCCCCTCAGAGGAGCACCACCTGTCATATTTTAAAAGGTTGTCTGTTCACATACGAAATAATTAGGTAAGATGCGGGAGTGCACACGAGTGTGTGCATGCCAGCAGGCAGGCAGGCAGGTGTGCCAGCTACCGGCAGCACCGCAGGCACCTTGCAGGACAAGGGAACAAGGGCACTACCGAGGCAGCTAGATATCCCAACACAAGGAAACCGTCAAAGCTGCTTATTTTCCAGCCTCAGACCTCCACTAGCGGTAATTGTTTATTCTGAAAGCACTCGGGGAACATGAAGCAGCACACTCCTAAGCCAGAAATAATCCTGCGCTGGCCCTTCACGGTATGTGTGCTATCGTGTTAATACACAACCAGGCAGCAGGGCAGGAAAATATCTAGGTCTCGTCCGCATCAGGAAGCAAATTGTTGCTGCTATAGTATAATAAATATGTTCTATAAGGACGTTAAATATATTTATCTTCTCAAAAACTAGGTTAAAAGGTCACTTAATCTGCCTGTAAGCGCTTGCTTGTAAAAAAAAAAATCAGCAAAGCTGTAACAAGATCCAGAGGCTGAAATCTTGAACCAGGCAACTCTGCACATGAAGAAGAGTGTACATTATTTAGTGGGAACTAACCAGCTGTTGGAATAATATTGCTAGTGTCCTACTGAATTTAGTATCCCTGGAAGTATTTTTAATCAAGATTGATTTTTTTTTCCAAAAATTTAATTCAAGTATGAATTAATCCAGGGAAGCCCAGGGCTGGTGCTATGCAGGAGGCCAGGCTACACTGTCACAATGGCTGCTATTAGCATTAAAACCTGTTCATCACCACCTTTACTCTAAAAATTCTAAATCACCTACAACTTTAAATCACCTTCGCCCAAAGCAGAGCATTCCCGTGAGGCAGGCAGGCAAGCATCGGCTATGGCAGAGTAACTCTGTCGGTCAGTTTTTGCACCTAGAGAAGGCTTTATTCAAAGCACTTGTCAAAACTATTGCCATGCTGTGGACAAGCTCTGCCTAGGGAGATTGACCAGCACAACTAACACAGAACTACCTGATTATTTGAGAATAAATCACTTTTATTTTGGAATACACTGTCAACACCAGGGAGTTACATTGGCAGAGCTGGGAGTGCTATTCTGGTCCATTCTCCCACGCAGACGTGCCATACATGTGTGATAAGGCTGGAGAATGATCCCTAGGAGAAGCAATGAACATTTTATTGATTGGGATATTTCAAACTTGTGCTTTGACAAAGCAATCTTCTACCTGCTGAATGAGTGGACAAGTTGGAATTGAGGGTTGTTTTTTTTTCCATCTCTAATTTCTGCGTTTAGTTCAGAGAAGACATTTTGAACAACACTAGCAAGTGGCAGAGCAGGGAAACAAAAGATCTATATCTGGCTCTGATTCTGCCAGAGGCACTGTCATACTTGCAATATCAGTTGTAAGAGAGGTCATTTCCTTGAAACTCAAGACAAACGTGTGGAGCTGAAGCTACAGGTACGTGTAACAGGCCACAGGGACCGCTAGAACCAATCCAGTGCCACACACCCAGGCTGTTTGCTTTCTTTTACTTACCGAACTAATGCTGTTTGCCAAAGCGCTGGGCCAGGAGCTGGAAGGAGATGGATGAGAAGGGATCTGGAAGAAGGTGGATGGGAAGGGATACAGGACAGAAAGCTTGCCATGAGTAAGTGCTAGCTGCCCTTCTAGCAGCAGGATCAGAGCATGGCTGAGCTAGAGGGGACACGAGTCGGTCATTTCCAGCACTCTGATAGCAGCTTTCCCTGTCTTGATGCCACCTCCTCTGCAGAGTCATCATCTCTGCTGTTTCCAAGGCAGGACCTGCAAGCCTGCATCCGCCTGCTCTCACGCCCCGTCTGCACTCGGGCAAACACCATGCACTGCTGTGGCTCTCCTGGCTGCCTCCGCAGGCGGGCAAAGCAGGGAAGTCAGTGAGGAGAGGGGGCAAAACTCAGCTGGGATTGCAAGGGCTCTGCCAAGCTGGAAAGGTACCTGATAGCCCATCACAAGCCACGGGGGTGAGACCTGGCACTCAGCACATATCTAGAGCTCTCCATCACCCTGCAGGGCGCTTGGGCAGTCCAGAGAAAACATCCAGGCAGCAACTTACTCTGTCCAGAGAGAACATGATTCCCACCAGCATCCAGGCGCTGTTTACAAGGGAAGGGCTATGAGGAAAGATGACGTCTTTTACTAAACCAACTGATGCAGCCAGGGGAAAAAATCAAGTGCTATTTCAGAGATTTGAGAAAAGCACATCGTGCCTGAAACATTTTCCAGCCGTATCAACTGGTCTAATGAAATGCATCATTTCTCTCCCCACAGCCCCTGCCCTGTCCTTCACAACTGCAAGAGCATAGCCGCTACGAGGGCAATTAACACCACTGACCTTGCCACCAAAATTCCCTTAATTGTGCTCTCTGCGAATCGCTGGGCCCCAGGACATTGCAGACCAGACATTTTGCTGCAGTGTCAGTTAAAATAAGGAGCGGGGGATGATAGTGACCAATGTTTGACACTGAGCTCACTGCTGCCTCCCTTGCCACATGGAATCTGGTATTAATTTTAATTTATTTCGTCCTGTCCGGCAGTTTGAATTCACAACATGCTAGAGTTTGGTACTGAACAGGCTCCTTTGTAATAAAGCACCATTTAGAGAAGGTGGGACCTTCTGGCATGTGAGTATGGGCAGATGGGTCTTTTATACCTGGAATGATGATTTGGGAGTGCGGGATAACCACTTGAGCAGGAGACAGCGTGTGCGCAGCTTAGCCCAGTACCCAGGCTACCTTGAAAGCAGTTCGTTCCTCTATCGCTCCCAACGTAGCAGGGCGGTGCGGAGTTCAGCACAGGCGGCACATCTGTACCCGGGTAGTTAAAAGCAGTGGCAGGGACATTCTGCTGATTAGATTTCAAAGTTAACGCCGCAGGAAGGGGAATGACGCAGGCCATGCTTCCCTGTACTGTCCTACGAGCTGTCTGCAGATCTCACCCTGTCTAGTTCACTCGGGTTGTTATCGGGAAGGTTTTATTTATCTCCACAAAAATGAGAACTTTATTTCTGTAAACAAGGCTTAGCCAGCAGACCACAGACCTGTACTTTCTGGCAGGCTGTGGGCAAAATCCGTATCACAAAACCACTGACTGTGCATGACCCAGATCCCATTTGCTCCACGCAGGGCAGAAAGGACACCGATCCGAGCTGGCGGAGCAGGTGCTGCCCCACACAGGGGCTGCTACCGGTCACCTCCTTCACACCCCGGCCCTGCCGCCCGCTGCCCCAGCGCCCCTGGACAAACACGGCGCCCGTCACCTCGTCCGGCCGCTATCAA
>WHYT01015429.1:374836-406144 GCA_009806455.1 Tetrax tetrax
CGCCGCAGCCGGGCCCGGGGCGGGGCGGCGGGGCCGGGCCGGGCCCTCCCCCGACATGGCGGCGCGGGCGGCCGGGGAGGAGGCGAGCGGCGCCCGCAGGGCGTGAATAAAGGGCGGCGGGCGGGGCCGCGGCCCTCTGGGAAGCGGCCGGCGGCGGGTGAGCGGGGCCGGCGGCGGGAGGAGGGGAGGCCGGGGCGGAGAGGGGCCGGGCGGGGACCGTCGGCTGACGGCCCGCGCCCGCCATGAGCAGGGCGCAGCTGACGCGGACGGGGATCCTGCGGATGGCGCTGGGCGGCGGCGCCGCCGACCCGCTGCTGCCGGCGGAGGGCGGCGGGGGCCGGCGGGCGCCCTTCCTGCTGCGGGCCCTGCGCATCGCCGTGGTGGTCTGCCTCTACTGGTTCACCTCCATCGCCATGGTCTTCCTCAACAAGTACCTGCTGGACAGCCCCTCGCTGCGCCTCGACGCCCCCCTCTTCGTCACCTTCTTCCAGTGCGCCCTGACGGCCGCCCTCTGCCTGGGCCTCAGCCTGGGGGCGGCCTGCGGGCCACCCTGCTCCGGCCTGCCCACCCTCCGCCTCGACCCCAAGGTGTCCCGCAGCGTCCTGCCCCTCTCCATCGTCTTCATTGGCATGGTCACCTCCAACAACCTCTGTCTCAAGCACGTCGGCGTGGCCTTCTACAACGTGGGGCGCTCCCTCACCACCGTCTTCAACGTGCTGCTCTCCTACCTGCTCCTCAAGCAAACCACCTCCATCTACGCCCTCCTGGCCTGCGGAGTCATCATAGGTGAGGGGGAACAGGAAGGGGCTGCGCTCACCCCATGGCCGGACCCATGACCTCAGAGAGCCGGAGGTGGGGTGTCTTCCCCTTGGGAAGCCATCTCCACGAGCACGGTGGCTCCCTGGTGTGGTGGGGTAGCTCAGGGCTCATGGCTTTGCATGTCTGGAGCCTGTAGGTAGCTCGTTGAGAATGGAAATTATTTGTACTTGACCATGGCTTCCTTTTTCCTTTGACCACTAAAAACTCTCTACTCTGTAATGAAGTTTAACTTGCTTTACCTTTTTTTTTTTTTCTCCACACAAAGGTCGTAGAACAGCAGGTGGCTTTCTCCATGTTCTCAAGTGCTTGTTGATTACAATAACAGCATTTATGCCAGAACTATTGGGACCATACAATGAGGCCAGCCAATTCAGACAGACTGAATGCATGTGATGAAGGGTTAGCTGGTAAACCCAAGCGTAAACCACTAGAAGATCTGGTTCTGTGGTTAGGATGTCGGGCAGGGCATTGACTGGCTTTGAGAGTTGCTTACAAGTCTTTCATTCCAAAGGCATTATTGACATAAGCTACCTTCTGCTGGAGGGCCATTTAGATGCCAAGGGTGGTCAGATGTTGACTTTAGCCTGGCTCCAGGACATATGTTCTCTTTGGTGCTTAGACAAGTAGATAGACTTGAACGAAAACAAGACAAGAGAATCTCCTCTCCATAGAAGACGTGGACAGGAACAGAATTACTGGTTTTTTCCACCCAAGCAATGCAAGCAATTGCCTTCAGCTAGTCTTGTGTTGGGATGTTGCTCAGGACTACGGCATCTACCAGCCTTGCAGGATTTCTCTAATAAGACCCTGTCCCCCTGGCGCCATCCCCTTTTGCTGTGGGAGCATTGCCTGTGTGTCTATAGCAGCGTAGCCGGGCATCCTCTGTGGCCTAATGCAAAGCCCTCCCTTGTCTGTACATTGAACCTTTTTGTGTTTGGGCTTAGTTTAAAAGCAGGTTAGGTACTTTGCATGCAACTTCCCAAACGGCCTCCAGCATGAAGCAGCTAATGGAGAGGATGCAGGGCTCCTTCAGTAGCTCTTTTCCCCTTTTATGTTTTGCTAATGAGTTGGATGGGGAGAGGTCTCCCTTTCTGCCCTGGAGACACAAAGCCTGTAGCTCCTGTTCTGAAGGCCGTTGAAGAGTGCATTACCCATCAAAGAAGTTTAATGTGGTGAAGACACTGCACTCAGTTTTGCCTTGTGATCTTTTTTTTTGATCAAGCTTCATAATATTACATCCATGTGTTTACTATCTTTCCACCTTCTTTTCTGACCTGTCTTTCCCTTCCTGTTAGCAGCACAGCAAAGCATGTGAAGCTTTTCTTGTTAGTTTTTGTTAAACTTTGAGGAATATTTCTTGCTACCTGTGTGTCAGTTTGCTGCCTTTTCGATTAAAAAAAAATCATATGATCATCTTCTGAAAATGACCTATTACAACGAGTAGCTTTAGCTTTAGTTCACGACTCTTTGGAATAAAAGTTTCTAAACTCAAGCTGCCTGCTCAATGTGGGAATCAGTCCTCTGAGATTGAACGATAGAACAGTAAATTACTCACATTCCCAAAATAAGTCCTCCCAGGGCACTAGTCATGACACTTTGTGGGTTCACTTAATAGAAAGGGGAAGCCCTTAAGCCTGTCTCTGCTTGCGGTTGTGGTTGTTCAGTGTAAGGTAGATGATGAATTGCTGACTGTATGTTTTGAGTCCTTCAGCAGTTGTTCAGATTATGCTTATTTGTTTGGTTGCAGGTGGCTTCTGGCTGGGTGTTGACCAGGAAGGAGCAGAGGGCACTCTGTCGTGGACGGGTATATTCTTTGGGATCTTAGCAAGCCTGTGTGTCTCGCTCAATGCCATCTACACCAAGAAGGTGCTGCCTGTGGTGGATGGTAGCATCTGGCGCCTGACCTTCTACAACAATGTCAATGCCTGTGTCCTGTTCTTCCCTCTCATGATGCTGCTGGGCGAGTTCCGCACCCTCTACCACTTCGACAAGTTGGGGAGCCCTAGTTTTTGGGGCATGATGACCCTGGGGGGAGTGTTTGGCTTTGCCATTGGGTATGTGACCGGACTTCAGATTAAGTTCACTAGCCCACTCACCCACAACGTGTCTGGGACAGCCAAGGCCTGTGCCCAAACAGTGCTGGCTGTTATCTACTTTGAGGAGACAAAGAGCTTCTTGTGGTGGACGAGTAACTTGATGGTTTTGGGGGGCTCCTTTGCCTACACGTGGGTGAAAGGGCTGGAGATGAGACAGGTACAAGAGGATCCTAATGTCAAAAGCGGTGAAAGAAGTGAGACTGGTGTGTAGGCAGAGCCTGCACCTCCACTTCTGTGCCCAGGGTGCTTTGGTGCTCCTTTCCTCCTGAGGAGAAGAAAAGGAAGGAGCAGGAAAAAATTCACCTGTGAAGTGTATGGGGAACTGTGTCAGGAACCAGAAACAAAGACCTGACTGGATCATGTTTTATCAATGGGACCTCACCTGTATTGGAGTTGGGAACAGCATGTGTTGTAGAGAGCAATCAGTTTTTTGTGATCGTTTTTTAGAATGGATGTTGCTGTTGACCTAATCTGGATAATTTGCATCTCTTGGGGGGTGGGCTCATAGTGGACAAAGACTGGGATGGGAGCTTTGTGTGGTCGGGGATCTAGAATTAACTGAATTAACACAGTTCGAAGTTACAAAATCCTGAACCTCCATGTAAGGATGAGGCAGGTAGCCAGGCTGTTGGGGATAGACTCCAGTAAACTGTTCTGTTGTAAAAGGATTGGCAACAGCTGTTCTTCCTGTTGCCCCGTTCAGTGCAAAGGATGGGAAATTCCCTCCCTTCTCCTGTACAAGCCCAAGCAGCAGAAGAGCCTCTCAATCTCGTTTCCAAAGAGTCAGTATCGCATCCTGCTGAGGTGTCTTCTGTGTTTCTCTCCACCTGGTTTCTTAGTTCAGGAAATCATCCTAAGAATCAGGAAGGAAACTTATCATTCTCTCTCCACCATGTCCCGTGAGGAAGAGCATGGTCTCTCAAGTGTCTTTTCTCTGGGAGAAGCGAACTTGACCTCTGCCTCTCTGTGACAGGCAGGAGGGAGAAAGTTACTCTGAAACAATTGCTTCTGTAGGGGGGAGATCCCCGTTCATGGGGTTTGCAGCACTTGTCCTCTTTGCCCTCTGTGTAGGGGGCGGGTTTGTGCTTGAAAACAGTGTTGTTACCAATTAGGCTTGTTTTGGGGGACTTACTCCATACCTACTTTGAATCTCCTCTGGTGTTTGCAGTTTGCCTTTTGGCTTGTTCCTTTTAATCCCCGCCCCCCCCGTGGCCAGCTCAGTGAATCCTTCAACCCAGAAAAAATAATGGGAACGGACCATTTTTAATGTTGCACGTACTGACTTTGTAACGGCCAAACCTGCTGAATAAACTCGGGGGTCGCTCTCTGGGTCTGATGAGGAGGGGGCAGCGGCGTTCTCAGCCGGCATCGCCATGGCGGGAGGGGGGTAAGGGGGGGCGGGGATCTCCGGGTGCGGCCGCTAGGGGGCGGTAAAGCGCCTGCAGAGGCTCACCGCCCGCTCCCGCCCCACCCCGCCGCGCTGATTGGCTGCCGCCGCGTACGCGGCGGCAGCCAATCAGCGCGGCGGGGTGGGGCGGGAGCGGGCGGCGCGCGGGGGCCGCGGCGGCAGTCGGTGGCGGCGATGGCGGCGGCTGCACCGGGCCCGGCCTCGGCCCTTTGCCGCTCGGTGCATTGGTTCCGCCGTGGGCTGCGTCTCCACGATAACCCGGCGCTGCAGGAAGCGCTGCGGGACGCCGCATCCCTCCGTTGCATCTATATCCTGGACCCTTGGTTCGCCGCTTCCTCCGCCGTGGGCATCAACCGTTGGCGGTGAGTGGGCTGAGGAGGGGCCGGGCCCGCAAGGCCGCGGGTGTGCCCGGGGTGGGAGGGGGGACCGGGCAGACTTCGGGAGGCGACGGGTTTGGGCGGGACTGGCGGTGGGAAGGGCTTCCGCGGCAGCTGGAGCGATTTTAGGCAGCAGACGCTGCCTTGTCCTGTCCTGTCCGGCCCACGCATTGCTCCCCGTGGTTTTGTCCCTGCAGGAGAGAGGTTTCCGTCCCCGGTTGGCCTCCTCACGGTTTTCACAGCAGTGTAGCCTGGCTGTGTGGGAGGGTGCCTTCAACTTTATGTAATGTCATTAGACTTTCTCTTTACAAGCTGGGCGAATGTCTGAGAGCAGCAACCGATGGACGTTTTGCTTTAGGAAACACTTTTCCGTGAATTCAGGATAAGCGCAAAGAACCCTCAGAGCTGCGTGACCGCACCACACCTTCCCTTCTGCCCTTCGGCTGCCAGGTGTGCGTAGGCATGTGCGCATGCCTGCCTGCCTCCCATCCCCCAAATTTTCACAGAAATACACTTTGGCTGCTGCTAGGAAGGTAGAAATGAAGCAGTTTGGGCTTTTGCCCTCTATATAAATGGGAAAATGTGTAGAGTGAGTCATTTCTGTGCAGAAAGCAGGACCTTATGGACCGGTAGCCAGTAATGTTACATAATGCTATTGTGTTAGGTCTCAGCTACCTAAACATTTGGAAACTAAATCCAGGTAGGCATTCTCCTCTGCAAGGCTCCCATGCGTACAAGTGAAGCACATCTCTTCCCTGCACTACCCCATCAAGGAGGTTCTGGACAGGACAGCCACCTGGCTGAGAATCCTTTAAATGCTCTTTGAAATGTCACGTGGCTGTGCGCTAGGGAAAACAGTTGTAGCTAATTGCCTCTGCTGTGCACCTTAGCTTCATCTTAGAGGAAAGGAATAGTGTGGACGATATCTAAGCATTTCTAGAACCCACATCAGAGAATGGCTTAAACATTTTAAATGTGCAGAAATGACCACAATGTAGATGTTCAAATAATAGAAAATGGTGAATTCTGTTACTCCTTAATATCCTAGTAGCCTGAAGTGATCTTTCCGTAGACCAGACTTCCTACAGGCAGCAGCAGACAGAAATGCCTTTCACGTGCTGCTGTTGTTGCTAACTGTCCTCATTTGGAAGAACCAAAGCAGTGCCCCCAGGAGATTAATTCCTGATCCATTTAATCCTTGTTTGTTTCCACCAACATTACAGAGGGAGGGAAGCAGGTAGTGGTTTTATTTCTCTTGTAGTCATGGAATATGTGAGCAGGTAAAGTTTTTTTAAAATCATGTTTTCTTGGAGGTACGCACCTACTGCAGATGTCAAAATTTAGCACTACTGGCTGTTAGACAAAAATGTATTAGCAAGTTACTTACATTTGCTGGAGTTCTGTTGGTTCCCATTTGGAACCTCGGCTTTGTTTTGCTATTTCTTTAATGCAATTACTTGTATTTAGAGTTCTGTGCTCCAAAAGCAAATGGTTGTATTTTACCTAGCTCCCAGAAATTTATCATGTTGAAATTCCCTTATTATTTAACTGCAAAACATGTGTGAAACCCTCCTTTAATTTTTAGAACACATTGGAAAGTCGATATTCCTATTTAATAGATGGAAAGTGGGCTGGGGATAGGGGAGTGGTTGCTTTTGGTTGCCCAGACCTGGTTCTGAGTCTTTTGTACTGTGATACTGGCCCTTCTTTCCATGAACCCCATGTCCCTTTCTCCCTCAGGCAGCGCAGAGGGAGCTTGTTCTATCTCAAAGCTTGCAGTCCACGTTATGGGCAGTGCAGCTGAGGAGACAGGAAGTACCCAGTGTGCAGAGCAATTGTAGCTCAGCTTTCCTATTAGCTGTGTGTGCTCTGAAGGGAGCTGATGCAGATACTCATGTCTTGCAGGTCACGCTGCAGGGTAGGCATGTAGGAATGAGGGAGAGGTAGAGGTTGGCAGGCTCACTTACAAAGGGTTGCGGGTTTGCCAGCAACGCCACGTGCTGTCGCAGAGATTAAAGTTTTAAATCTGGTGTCTTTTGCAGAGTTAGACAAAATGAAGTGAAGTTACAATGTAGACAGGGTGACATGTGTGGCTGTGAAAGCGATGATGATACATTTGATATTTTATAGCATAGTGCAGGATCAGTAAGACACACCATTAAATGCAAAAAGTACTTAAATGCTTTTTTACAGTTTTGAAGTGGGAGGGAACATCTTGGCACGCTCTCATCTCTCTGTCTTCATGGAGGAAGACAAATTGCAGTTCTGTTTGCAGCGGTTCCAATGACAGATAATTCTTGCCTTGGGAGATCTTGCTGCTCAGTCTTCTGCTACTGATGAGCTAGGAGTGTACGTTTCTCTGCTGTGACATTGCCTGTTTGTAGACAGAACTGTAAAACTTGCACAGTTCTTGTAATAATTCATTACTTTCCTTGGAGTAGTGTGTCGACATCTTTCTACTTGATATGCAAAATCCCTCCTGCCCCAGAACTCATAAGAGATAATAATGTAGGGAATTATATGGTTTATGATTTTCTCCATGTCGTAATGTGGAGAGAGCAGCTGGCAGGGGCGCGCTGCCAGCTCTGAAAGAGAACATGGGACAGGGGTTGCAGGAAGAAGAAAATCCTGGAAACCTCTTGCATCTGGACAAGCAGAATGTGGGTGTGAATGGCTGGGAGCTAGCTGGTGCTGTAGTCTCAGCTGTAGTTGGTGGACAGACCAGAGATGAATATGAATTATTGTTTTCTGTTTCTTGTCCTAACTTTCAGTTTGATTTGGTGATGCAAGTTTGCTGGAGTTCCATGCAAATTCTCTTTGTTTGTCTTTTAGCTGTAACTGGACTGACTGACACTAACTGCTGTTGTTTCTTCTCTGCAGATTCCTGCTTCAGTCCCTGGAGGATCTGGACAACAGTTTAAGGAAACTAAACTCTCGCTTGTTTGTTGTACGAGGACAGCCAACAGATGTCTTCCCAAGACTCTTCAAAGTAAGAGAATAAAATAGTTTTCTGGAGCATAGTGAAGAAAAATTGATGTCCTGGCGCTATCCTTGTTTTCACTCACTAATGATTTGCTAGTTGTTGGAGATCCCCTTGGTTTCTCTTTAACTAATTCTTCACTATAACAAACTCATCTCTTTAGTTAATTTTAACTACTATCCATAAGGGCCAGCTTGGGAGCCAGGTACAATCTTGAACTCAGACTTGCAAAGAAATTTAGTAATAGGGTGTAAAATAGCACCAGGGTGCCTGAGCTTCTTTTTTGGGATGATGATCTTTGCCTTTGTTTCTGTAATTCAGGTCTCACAGGGTTGCACTGTAACATGCTGTTCTTTCTGTGTTGAGAGCTTCTGGCTATTTTCTTCCTGTAGCTTTTACTCGCGAAGACTGCTATGTCCATACACCTTTACAGACAACTGAAAAAGCATGTTCATCTATATGAGAATTGCAAAGAGAGCTTTGTGTTAAAACTGCAAAATTCAGAAGGTTTTTTATTAGCTGATCTTCCTTGTCTTCTTCTGTTCAAGACTGCAGTTCGGTCATCTCAGTAGCAGAATACACCTTGGCTCCAAGCTTCCTGCTGATGGACCATTTAGGATGGTGGAATATGCAGTGGCCTCAGTGGTCAATGATGGATTAGTGGATACATTTCTGAAGTGATATGTCAGTTGTGCAGATTGTGAGAGAGAAAGGGCTGGGAAAAGCATCTCCTTGAATATCAGGGTTCCTCAAGCAGTATCATTCTTCTCTGTCCTGCTCTAAGATTGTATTTCCCATTGCCTTTGAAGCTTTTTGACGGTGTCTTTGCTAGAGTGGCAAAGCTAAAGGAAAAAAAAATAGTTCACAATAGTCTTACGAGTTGGGTTTGTCATGTGGACTCCATGTTACATATGAGTGACAGAACTAGTGTCTGCTAAGCCTTCTGTAAATCAGCTGCTGAGAAGAAGAGGTAAACTTGAATCTATACCCTCCTGCTGTAAATGGTTCTGGTGTGTATTTTCTGGAGGAGGGCAGCAATGGAATCGGACTATGCAGGTCAGAAGGGGCACTGATATTTATTTTGGCTTCTGCATCTTAACACACGACACAAACTATGTGCTGCTTTTAGCCTTTTCAAAGTCTAGGTTATTTTTATCTTTTGGTCTGCAAATAAGTTCTGGCTAGTAGTAGTCCATGCCCTCCTTATTTTGCTTCAAGATATTCACAGGATAATTAAAACTTTGTTGGAGAAAAATGCCCACTTTGGTCAAAGAACCAAAAAATAGTTAGCAGAGTCTGAGGTTTGGAGAGATGGTTGTGAAATCAGCCAGACATGCTTTTTGCTGCAATCTGTTTTGCCTGGGCAGGTGAGTTTATGAATATCTTAGATGTACTGTAACAGAGCTGGAAAGAAGGGGAGAGGGATTGTGCTATTATAAGGTAAATATGTGGCTTTCATGGGAAGGATTCAGGCCTCTCCAGAGCTGCTGCACTGAACAGTGAATTAGCAGCAACTCATGCCTTCTTGTCAGCTGTTGTGAGTTATGTCACATATGGTAATGCAACACTCAGACCTAATATAATTTCTGTTCTTGCTGCCAGTAGCTGAGCTGTGTTGTCAATAACAGTCGCTGGAAAGGCACTATTATGCGTTGATATTGTGAGGAGAAGGGTACTTGTTAGCTCTGTGTTAACCTTTGCAAAGGTTTTTTGTCTCCCCTCCTCTGAACAAACACCTGTAATTTTACCTCTTCTTCAAAGAAAAGCATGCTATTTGTTCACTGGAGTTTCCTCACAATCCCTTTGGTGTGGTTTTTTTCCCCTACAGTTTTTCATTGCTGTAGGCTAGATACTAAAATCCAAGTCAGTCATGACTTTTCTTTTGTATATCTGCAGCAATTTATTGTCATACAGTTTACTGTTTTCTGGTTGGTTGTGCTCTACTTCCTGTGTACCACTGTAGCACATAGAGTGGTGTGCTTCTGAAAACTGTAGGAAGTACCTGATTTTGAAGTTTTATATTCTTAAAATTCTGTTTAAATGTTGTGGGGTTTTTTTTTTTTGTTGTTCCTTTCAAGGCAGTAATGTATGTTTCTTCAAGACCAAAGCCATCTTTTCTGACCCTTCCAGCTGATACTGTCTTTCTTAAAAAAAGAAATATAGGTTTAAGAGGAAGCTATTGAATCCCACAGGAGCAGAGCAGGTCCTGCAGCATATCTGTTTGATTCTTGGCCTGAGTTATGGATGCTGTCGCGTTCTTATTTTGAAAAAGGAGTGGAGGATCTCTCTGAGATGTATGTTCAGTGGTACATAACTCTTTCAGTTCTCTGCCCTTCTAATATTAATTTTAGAATTTAATCTGAAAGTTTAGAAAATAATGGAGCTTGTACAGTTGATTTCTGCTTCTAAATTCTCTTCCCCGTCTTTAACGTTATTTTGTAATGGTCTTTAGTGAACTGATCACATCTGTTCTCTGTGCTTTGGTTCTGGTTCTGAGATTGAAAAGATTGTCCTGTGTATACAGAGATGACTTAGACTGTCTCACTCAGAGATCACATCTTAGTAGTGTGAGGAGTTTAAGTGTGTCTCTGGATTTCTGGCTGTGTTTGACTAAACTGTCTGCTAAACAAACCTGTGTGCTGCTCCTCTGCTTGATGGATGTCTTGGGAGGGTCGCTGTGGAAACCACTAAACCTCTTCTCATAGGATTCTTTTTCTGAAGAAAACTAGGCCATAGTCTTTGAGAGCAAACTGTGCTCTAGAAAAGCCCGGAAGAGGCTGAATGCTATTTCATAAGGCCTATTCCATGTAAGCTGCAAGGGATCTATTAAAGATGTGAAGATACAGAATAGGTGCACGGCTCAACTAAGGTAAAATAACTGCCCAAAGGCAGGACTTTAATTTAAATCTGAACTCTGCAGTAAGATCGTCTAGTGTGCTGACCAGAAAGGTTCACTCAGTTGCCATCCTTAGTCCTGCATTACCTACTACCCTGGGTTTTGCTGTGTTGGCCATTGGTCCTCTATTATGAGATGGCTTTAAAGAGACATTGGAAAAAATTTAGAGTGTATTGTTTTTACTTAATGATAGTGTCCACATAAAAATATGGATTTCTAAATGGAACTTTGTATTCTCTGAAATGCTTTCTCTGCAAATGCTGGAACAGGATGGTAGGGTTACTTTTGGACAGCACGTGCAACAAAACAAGGTGGTATTAGGCTTGGGGACTGAGCTCTAAGCCAAGAACATTAATAGGGAAGAACTCAAACCTCCTCTTATGTGTTTTAAACCCAACATTTAGGAATTTGCCATTTAGGAATTTGCATAGCAGATGTGATATTTGCTGGAGTTGATAAAACTCCAGACTGCTGTTTCTCACAGGAACCCTCTCTGAGTTTCCAGGACTTAAAACTGGCCAGGAATTCTGACATCCTCATTTGTGATTTTGCTGGTTAGAAAGAGTCTTCTGTTTGACAGCTGTGTGTGTTGTGTTTCTTGCAGGAATGGGGAGTCACTCGCCTCACCTTCGAATACGACTCAGAGCCGTTTGGTAAGGAAAGAGATGCAGCTATCGTCAAACTGGCCAAGGAGGCTGGCGTGGAGGTGGTGATAGAGAACTCCCACACTCTCTATGACCTGGACAGGTACGGGGAAGGCAAGAGCAGAGGTGCTGTCTGGGCTAGGCTGGGATTGTCGCGTCTGGGAAGGCTTCAGTCTCCTCTATTATGCTGATTGCTGTACCTTAATCGCTGTCATCCTGTGTGAGCCTAGAAGGTGTCAACAGGCTTATTCTGCGCACTCGCGTTTTTGATTAGAGCACGTCAAAGTGCTGACAGTGACGTGAATGTACAGAAAGGTGTTGCCTCAAGCTTATTAAACTCTGTACTTGACAGTCATTTAAGTTGCTCGGCTGTGTCCGATTGATTGCTCTCCTTGAGCATGTCCGCACTGTGTGGACTGCTTTTTTTGCTTCATTGCAATAAGGATACTTGAGCTGTTGTCTCAAACAGGTTATGAAGGCAGGGCTTTTAACTGATGGATGTGCCAGGACAGCTGGAAGGAGTAGAACAAGGTAGATTGGGACAAACTTACCTTATTCTAAAACCTGAATGCCTTATCTGTGTTATGTATGTGCTATGGGGGAGCCTTGCCTTTATGTTGAGATTTATATACTTTATATACTTACTTCATATATGTAATCTCCATATATATATTATCTCCTTAAACAGTGGAGACAATCTTTCAGCCAGGACTCTAAGGTATGCTTTGACTTCAGCCAATGTTTCAGTCCTATTCTTACAGGTTGCTTGCTTTTTTGCCTTTTTTTTTTTTTTTTTTTCCCTTTTTTTTTTTTTTTTTTTTTTTTTTTTTTTTTTTCCCCCTTTGGATGACTTGTGGCGGTAATGCTCAATGTAGATTTCCTCCTGAGTCTTTAGCATCCGTGATTTCCTATGGGAATGAGCTTTACAGTTTATCATATGCTGTGTGGAAATATTTGTATTTGGAGTGAGGGGGATTCTTCTTGCACTTGTCTCATGAGCAGACACTGCTTTCTAATTTTTGCATTAGGAGAGACCGTGAATAGTTATTACATCCTCACCCCTTCAAAGTTAATACCCCTCACATCCTTCCTCATGTCATCTTTCTCTTTTCCAAGGTACAGAGTCCTAGTTTACTTAAATTTTCAGATGGAATCTGTTCCATATATCTTCTAAGTTTTGTCACCTTTCTTTATACTTCTGGGTATTTCTAGAGATGGAGAGCAGTGGTGAAAACTGTAGCTAGTGTTCAAAATGTATGAGCGACATTTGTATAGCGCTGTAATGCTTCCTGTCTTCTCCTGATAGCTGCTAGCATTCTTTTTGCTTTTTCTGAGTACTGCTAAACACTAAACTGATGTCTTGGGGCTTCCTTCCAGAATGATCATAGCTATTTGAGAGGCTGCTACTATATAAGTAAGCTTAAGATTGCATAGCCATGCATATGGAGAAACAACGTGACCAACAGTGCATTTCATCTGATATTTTTGTCAGCTGTTGATGTGGTGTATCAGGAAATTTTTAAGTTGCCTTTCATTTTTAGCTATCCCAGATACCTTCTTACGTCAGTAAACTTTATCATCATGCTTTTTTACGCCTTCCATGCTAATTTATGAATAATGTTGAGCCGCACAAGCCCTAGCTCAGCTCTGTGTAGGATTTCTCCTGCTGTTGGAAAAATTTATTCCTACTGTATCCTGTATTGCAAAGAATTTTCTGTCTGCAGGGACCTTTTCCTTTATCCCAATTTATCTTGGTTTCTTTACAAAATTTCAGTGAGGAATCTAGTCAGATGGCTTCTGAAAATCCAGATAGAGTATACCGGCTCAATCTCCCTTGCCCTGGGCTCAAATGTCACTCATAGATTTTGAGGCACAACTTCCCTTTACCAAGGCCAAATTAACCCTCCAGCATATTGCATATAACCATGCATTCACTGATTCCATCTGCCTCATGCATATAACAGACTTTCTATTCTGTAGTCCCTTAAAATGCTTTTTAAATCTAGAGTCATATTTGCTTATAGAATTCGTACAGTTTTAAGGCATGCAGTGGCTATTAGTTTGGGTATTGATGTCCTTCATGACTCCTGGGTGAATGCTTGCTGGTCCTGGGAAGCTGTTGCTGTTCAAGCATAGCGTTGTTTTGTGTTATTTCTTCCTGACCTCCCAGTCTGCAATAAATTTCCTTAAAGAGATTCAGAGTAGCAACCTTCCTGAATACCTCCATAGTGAAGACACATGCAAAAATAAATGCAGGTGTTTTTGCTAAGATATCTCTCCTTTTTTTTTTTTATTATTTGATCACTTCTTGACCCTATAAATATACTGGAGTGTCTGTAAAAGGTTTGTTGGTTTGGTTTCGTAGGGTTTTTTTACTACTTAGGCTTTTTTTAAAAGGTTTCTCAAGCTTTGGGTTGGGAAGGGCAAGGAGGCTCCTTTTGTGGCTTTTTATTTAACCTACCAAAGTTTGAGGGTTTTCTATCTTTAGATGGCCTTCTGGATTTTATCTTTTGTTATCTTTGATGATGCTCTTTTTTCATTGTTTTGACTCTTGTTATCTTTCTGAAATCTTTTTTGATGGTTTGTGTGCAATAGTTGATTTATTTTTTTCTCCCCAATGTCATCTTCAAGTCATCTCTGTGTTGCCTGTCAGTGTTTTGCATCTCAGCTTGTTCTTTTTCCTTAGCACACTTACTTATTTTTATGCAGTTCTCTTCTTGAAATAAAAGCCATTATGGTATTGTTGCTCCTGAAAGAATGTTAAATTGATGCATGCTAAAGTCACAGTTAGAGCAGACAAGTGATAACGAACATTTTCGGTTATACCTTGGCACTGTCTAAGACCAAATCATGAATTGCCTTTCTGTGTGGGTTTTTGAGTAATTATTTCATGGAGCAGTCATTTATGGCGACTAGAAAATTGGATTTTGGCAGGTGGCGGGATATGACAGCTACTCAGTCTGTGTGGAGGCAGTTGAAGTCTCCAGTTACTCTGACATTTCCTGGTTCCTGGCATCTCTGAGACTTCTCAGCAGGTGGTAATACAGTTCTAATATTGTATTTCTTCTGGAAGCCTCTCTCAGAGTGTATTGCACTCCAGTTGTGTTACCTCGTCTTTTAACTCATGGTTTGTGTTGTCCCTCTGCTCAACCGACTGTTTTTCCTGCATATTTAGTAACTTGGTGGTAGTGTCCTATTTCTCATTTTCTTTAATCAAGTTTCTGACCAGATTGTCAGGCTTGGTTTTAAACAATTTAGACTAATCTTTCCCTTCTACATAAATGATTCCAGCAGTCCTTCTCTTGTGCCCTGCAGTGTATGCCCGGTACCACCACCACTGGTTCCTTTTAAACATTTAAAACAAGAGCCTGTTTGGTTAGCTTGTAAATTTGATCGGTTCTACCCAGTGGGAAGCTTACAATATGCTCCTGGTTGGCACTGCCAGCATAGCTGTGTGATTATCAGAGCGTTGTTCCCCTCCCCCAAAACAAGGAGAGGGCTATAGAAAATCAGCATCAGTCTTGGAAAATACTCCTAAGAAAATCTATGAATTCCCGGTCAAGACTAGTGATGTTCAGATTGTAGAAGTCAGACAGAAAAGATAATCTCTTAGGTATCAGCTTAGCCTCCTCAAAGCCTTTACTTGACAATTATTCTGTCTGACAACTTTGAGCTGACAGGTTGTTTTGTCCTTTCTCTGGATTTGCCTGTTTTCTTCTCCTTAAAATCTAAAACCTCTGTAGTCTCCTTGCTGCCAGTCAGCATTGTGGTTTCCGTAATCCTGGGGAGGCCTGGGTTATTCAGAGGGAGTTGTTTAGGCCAGAAAGGAGCATTGTGAGCTGTTATGTTTGTAGCATGCATCAGGAGCAGCTTTTCCTCAAATATTCTAGTCTATGGCTGAAATGATAGTTAAATATCTTAATAGGAGCGTGTACTAACTTAAAGGAACCAAGCACTGGGCAAGTGTGCATACCTTGGTGCCTCTGCAATTCATGATTGCCCTATGCTAAAAAAGTGATTTATTTCCATCTAAGAAGGTTAAGTCAAACTTCTCCCTGACAGATCTTGTTATCCTTGTCTGTCTTGCATGGTGCTCTGGTGTCAGGTATTTTCCCCCTGTGCTGGTACTTAGCCTGTCATCAGGTCACTTCTTCATCTTTCATCTGCTCGTGTGTGCGACTCTGCAGAAGTTGAATTGTCGTCTTTTGCCCAGCATTTGTTGTATGGGAAATCTGTTGGTTCTCTATCTCCTCTTTGAATTCTTACAAATGCTCCTTGTCTTAAGCATGCGTAGCCCTACACGAGCTCTCTGGAGCGAGGATTTAGATCAGAGGAATTGCATAAGCTGGTGAGCCTAAACTACATAGTCTGCATGAATCAGTAGTGGGGTGCGTTGCTGTGCGGCCTGCTTGCCGAGTGCTGGCAGCCAGTTCTTCCTCCCACGAGGAAGCAGGGGGAAGCATGTTCAGTCCTTTGCCAGAATGGGGCCCTGTCACTTGCAAACAAGCCGAGGTGTCAGGTTTTTGAGGAGCAGCTTTCCCTAGCCTGGTTGCCATCCCGCTGGGGCACTGCGGGGAAGATGTGAGTCAGAAGCTGACACTTGCGGGGGTGTGCGTTCAAAATGTGCAGACACTCTGCTGTCACAGATGACTGGCTGTAGGGTACCTTATAATCCGCACGGCACTAGAACTATGTTTGGTCAGGTTTTGGTTGTGTGCTTTCTTGAGGTAAAATGTGACTGTGTGACAGTCAAAAATATCCATATAGCTTCTGGCATTTGGGTGCTACTGTCAGGTAGCACTGGGCAGTATTTTGCTAGTCCGGTATCACAGCCGTTTTCATATGTGCTCACTAACACCAAAAAGGTTAGGTTTTGCGTGACAAATACAGCAATTCTGCTCTTCTGTGTTCCACTCCAAGAAAAGTAGAAGAAAAACCACCACATGTGTAGTCTGTGAGTTGCACTGGGGGCGACAGATGAAATGGGAGTATTAAATCCTGGGGAGGGTCTTCCGTTTTCCTGACATCAGGGGAGGTCCTGTGAGATTGTACTGCCTGGGTTAGAAGGACAGTAGGAGGAAGGAAAGGACTCCTTGGGGGGCTTCCTGTACAAATCTTTGTAGGGAAGGCTGAACAGCACTACGATACCCGGTATGTATCATAAAATATCCAATATTGCACAATACCCAATGTTTGATACTTTTTTTCATGTCAGTATTGTAAAAGGTTCACATTTTGTTGCATAACGCCAGTGTCAGGTGCTGTGAAATTTGCAAATTGTCCTAGTCCTGTATTTTAAAATTTGTCTCAGATTCAATAACCACCTGTTTAGGAATTTAGGAACTGTACTGGGTAGCTTCGCTCATATTCATGTTCCTGAGGATGTCAAATACAGACGTAAGCATCCACCTGCAAGTCACAGCAATTTGCTCCCAGTAGCTGTCTGCTCACAGAAGTTTTAGCTGCAGATCTGGGAGGTGGTATAATAGTCTGGGTCTCAGACCGAGCTGCAGCCTCAGCTGATGTGTGGAAGAGGACTGATAAAAGAGGCAGTGTTAAAGACCTGGCTTCCCCGCCCCCGTCCCAGGCACCTCAGGGCAAACACGGTGCAGCTTTGTCACGTTTTCTGAACTCCTCTGGAAACAGCTCTCTCTAGAGTGCTGAACTAAAGGCCTCGCTTCTCTTCCAGCTGCAGTGCTGGTTTTCTGGGGAATCTCTATGAACTGATGGGCTTTTTGTGGGCCTCAGTGCTCAGAGAAAGCTGCAGAGAAGATTGTGGTGGGTATTATTCATGAGAGTGTGTGATCTCATACTGTCTCAGGGGTGGTACATGGAGACAGCCAGCCGAGAGTGTGTCCAGGAAAGCGGGAGAGATGCTCTCTGGGATGAAGGTGCAGTTGCCTGTCAGACCCCCTTGAATGCACCTGCTTGGAGGGGGGGCAGAGTGTTCTGTGCCCACACTAAAAATGTACAGCGTTTTGCACTCAGTGCACATCCCAATTGCCCTCCCTCCCCTGTCCTAAAGACACTAATGTGTCTTTTTCTTCCAGTGTTTACATCTTAGAAGCAGAAAAACGGCAGGAAACTGCAGGAGGTTTCATTTTTATTTTTTGCAGCTGTGCTGCCTGTTTTAGGCGCTGGCAGTGTGTAGGAGGCCACACTCCTGGTCGGTGCCTGGCCTAGATGGAGGCGGCCGCATCGGGAGGTGCGGCGCGAGGCCGGCTGCCCACGTTGCAGCGTGGGGAAGCTGGGTCACAGCAGAGCACACGTGAGGAAGGGCTCAGGGCTGGGGAAGGCCCTGGGCTGACATGTTGCTCCTCCTCGCTACACGTGCAGCTTCTTGGGGAAGGGAAGGCACATGGCATCCGCTGAAACACTGGGCTTTAAGCCCAGCCCCTTGCATAAGCTGTTGACTGTAATGGGTGGGGAAGGCTGCTCTGCTGCAGCTCCTGTGTGAGCTGTGGGTTTGGCTGCCTCGACTTTATGTAATGCTGGCAATCCTTGTGCTGTCTGCTTTGCTGTTAACTCCTTCCTTCCTCTCCCTGCAGGAGACGGGGTTGAAAATGGCATCTTTCACCCCAGGGAAGCTTACCTTGCCTGGGAGGTTTTTCAAAGCTCTGCCCCAGGAAAAATAAGACTGTATGGCCCTAGCAGGCTGTGGATGCTTAGTGAAGTAAAGGAATGGGGAACTGTGGTCATCTTTTTGCGTAGCATGATCTGACACAGGTGAATAGCATGAGACACGTCTGCTCGTGACCTTATGGCATGGGGGAGGACGGTGATTTCTCTAATCACGGGCAGAGAGGAATGACGCAAGCTGGGATTTGTCTTATCTGAGATAGATGGAGGAGGGGTCACTAACAGGCTGGGACTTTTTGTGTCAGACGGGGAGGAAGTAAGGTCAGAATCAGGTTAGGATATCGCAAGGTGTCAGGGGAATACGTGCAGGTCTGGGATTTGCCATCTTGGGAAGACAGAAAAGCAGTAATCAGACAGATTTCATACAGGGATCTGATGAGAAGCTCTGGGAGAGAGAAGCGATGCGAAGCCTGGTGCAGCTGGAGCTGGTTTGTTTTTTTCCCATGGAGATAAATTGGGGGGGGTTGTTTGTTTGTTTTTAATATCCCTTTGATGGATGCATCAAGTGGAAGGTAGGTCTATAAGGGTTTCTGTATCCAAGGTGAAAGGTGAGCGGAGATAGCAGGATGCAACTTGGTTGTCATTTCCTCCAATTTTCTGTGGTAGTGAGGCTGTGTCGTTTCACCTTGCTTATTTTGTCTCCAGAATAATTGAGCTGAATGGCCACAAACCACCCCTCACCTACAAGCGCTTCCAGGCCATCATTAGCCGTATGGAGCTCCCAAAGAAGCCGGTGAGCACCGTAACGAGCCAGCAGATGGAGACGTGTAAAGTGGACATCCAGGAGAACCATGATGATGTGTATGGGGTCCCATCCCTGGAAGAGTTAGGTATGTGTTGAGGGTGGAGGCAAGGGTTAACTGCCAGCTGAAACGGCATCTGATGAAGCTGTTTCTGATGGCTGGCACGTGCCCAGGACAACTTCAGTGTTCTGATCTGACCTGGGCTGCCTCTGGACCTAGGAGCAGCCTGATATTTTCAGCCAGTGCTGGACCTCGTGAAAATAGACTGCTGTCCCTTGCACTGCTGTTGATGCACAGCGTCCCCTTTAGCATTGTTCTGAAACTCCTTGCATCTGTCTTTATTTTCTCTGCTATACTGAGCATGTAACCACGGTATCAGCGTCTCATGTCCTCGCCAGCTGCCTTCCTCCCGCTGCCATCTCTGACACATTGTGTAACAGACCTGAAGAGGTAAACTAACTGCGTACCAGATCATTTCATTCAGTTATTGCCAAGCAGCACCAGTTTGGGAGCTTAGGAAGATGCAAGATATTACAGAAACTTCTTTCACTCATCTTGCTATGCCTTATGGTCTTGTATTTTCTTGAGAATGAGGATGAATAGAGAGCTGAGCTATGAGGAATGCAAGGCATACATCAGGGAAGTGAATCTAAATGCAAAGCAAGAAAGGCTTATTGT
Organism: Tetrax tetrax; assembly: GCA_009806455.1. Classification (NCBI taxonomy): domain Eukaryota; kingdom Metazoa; phylum Chordata; class Aves; order Otidiformes; family Otididae; genus Tetrax; species Tetrax tetrax. Next base: position 394,117 of record WHYT01015429.1, read on the forward strand.
CTGCATGTGTGTGACTGGGGGCTCCATGTCAGCTTTATAGGAGTATCACCTTGTGCCTTAAGGCACAGTTTCAGCAGTCATGCAAAAGTAGGGGGCTTCACAACAGGAGTGTCCTAAGGGTTGTATTCCTGGTTAGATCTGCTTCCTTGTCTGCCCTGAAGTGAGACTGCCTGCAACCTTACACTGCTCTGCTTCCTGCCAGGGAGGCTCGTCTGTCAGCCCAGAGCACTGCAGGGCCACTGCATTATTGCTTCCCCTTTTCCATCAGTTCTTCGCTAATCCAGTGCCTTCCACAGCATCAGCTTTCAGCAGAATAGGAGCCTCACCAGGAGCAGCCAGGCTGTCTACTGAGCTGCTGGTGTCCATGGCAAAGTAATTTGTAAGGCAGAGCTTTGGAGCAGATGTTCCTTTGCCTCCTGCTTTGGTCTTTGGAGCAGAGTCCTATGGGTAGTGCTGACACACAAAAGAGAGTGCTGGCGTATGAGCAATCCAAAAAATCTCCAGAAGGCTCCCCGAAGCATTGCAGGGAAAGACTCTTGTGCAGTGTTATGAGCAGGCTCTCCCCACATTCCACATGATTTGCCTGCTCTAGAAGGACTAGAGCAGCAAGCAAGCCATGCTAGGCAACTGCAATATGTAGTGTCTTGATGTTATTAATTCTTAATCCTATCTATACCCTTTGTCTAGGTGTGACTTCAAATCTTAAAAAGTTATTTCCCTCTAGGCTTTCCTACGGATGGTCTTGCCCCTGCAGTTTGGCAAGGAGGGGAGACAGAAGCCTTGGCACGATTGGATAAGCACTTGGAAAGAAAGGTAACCCCTTTTATTTAAGTAGCAATTCTTGCAGGCTGTGCCTCCAAACAAAAAATGTTGAGCATTGGCCATTGCCCTGTTTCCTTGCTGTTCCTAGCAGTGCTTGCAGTGTTCAACTCTGGCAGGCATGTCTGGTATTGTACTGCTGTGGTCGTGTGTGGAGCAGGGACCTCCTGGACTTCCTCAAACCGAAAGTAGTAGAGCTGTGTATTAATTATGCTGCTGTTTGAAGCACATAGGATTCTTTTCCTTGTTTTTACCCCTCAATTTCCTTTAGAGGAGTGCAAACTTGGAAACTCTCCTGTAAGTTGCTCAGTCCCTTGTCCACACTGCACACGATCTCTTTTGTCTTTACTTGAAGTATTAGTGCGAGTACGTGCTTGTAGAAGAATGCCTTCCCCTTGTACATCAGCATGCTAATATGTGATCTCACCAGCTGGCTCAGCTATCTCACTTTAGCCCCTTGCTGAAACACCTATATTTCTTCTGTGGGGCGCGTGTTCTTTATTACAGTGCATGAAGCAAATAATTTCAAAGTAGTGAAAGGTGACCCAGCTGCAGAGACATGACTCTATTTTAAACGATTTGTCTCTTTTCAATGCTGGAGAGCTTGGTGGCAATTGTAGGGATCAAAGAATAAATTCTTGTGCTGAAGAGGGAATAAACTGTCAACATAATACTCCACAAAAAGGTCTGAATTTCCCCAGATTTTCTTATTCAGTGTGTGAAATGAGGCAGACATATCTGGACATAAACAGTGATGTTAGCCTGTGTTCCTAGGAGCTCTCAGGGTGATTAGCTCCTGCACGCAAAGCAAATTTAGTCCTTTTCTTGGCCAAAATGACTAAGTGAATCCTGGAGCAAAGGTTTTGCATTTACTGAATGGAGTGTGAGCACTGAGATTGCTCACTTGAGACATCTCCCAGCAGTGGCTGGGAGTGAATAGAAGAGGCTCTACTGTCAGACCTGAGTGGCCTCACCACTTGCACAGAGGCCTGTCCTTAGCAGCATCCCACAAATTTGGAGGTTTTTTGGCTCATTTCTCTTGAATATGTCTAGGCATGGGTTGCAAATTACGAAAGACCAAGGATGAACGCCAATTCATTGCTGGCCAGCCCTACAGGACTCAGTCCCTACCTGCGTTTTGGCTGCTTGTCCTGCCGCTTGTTTTACTATCGTCTCTGGGAGCTGTATAAGAAGGTAAGACAAAAGGTTAATGTGGAGAGCAGGTTGGTTTTGAGCAGAGATAGCATGGTGCTGCTTCCCAGACAGCGTGCCAGAAGAGCTGCAAAAGTTACTGTTGCCTCCCTTGTGTTTGGCTGTTGGGCAAAGCTGTTGTTACTACAGAAGGGGCTCTTGGGTGAGGAAAAGTGATCCTCCTGTTTACAGCTGAGCAGACCTTAAATCTGCTGGTACCTTGTTCTTCAGTCTGGACTTCTGTGTCATGAGCCATGTAGAGCTTTTTACTGTTCGTTTTGCGTTGTTCAAGTCACTTGTCGGTGTACTGAGTGAGCTAAAAGCAGTGCTCTGACTTTACCACTTGGGGTTTCTGGTAAAGGATGATCTGGACTTGAACTCCTTTATGGCAATTGTCAGTAACTGACTTGGGAATTACGTATAAATGCATGGGTAGCCTACAGCTCAGCTTAATGAAGCCAGTCCTCCGCTGCTTGTGAATACCCTTGCTCCCTCCTCCACAGGTGAAGCGGAACAGCACGCCTCCCCTCTCTCTGTACGGACAGCTTCTGTGGCGGGAGTTTTTCTACACAGCAGCCACAAACAACCCGAAGTTTGATCGCATGGAGGGGAACCCTATCTGCATCCAAATCCCCTGGGACAGGAACCCTGAAGCCTTGGCAAAGTGGGCAGAGGGCAAGACAGGCTTCCCTTGGATCGATGCAATCATGACCCAACTGAGACAGGAAGGGTGGATCCATCATCTGGCCAGGCACGCAGTGGCCTGCTTCCTGACCAGGGGCGACCTCTGGATCAGCTGGGAGTCAGGAGTCAGGGTGAGTCTGGCATTTCCAGAGACTTGCAGGAGGCCATAAGGAAAACAAAGTCTCCCTGGCACTCACTGCAAGGATGGGCACACAGGTATGGCTTTCGCTTCGCATGTAGAAGTTACATGGAAGAGAGGATTTGCTAGCAGGCTTTTGGCCTGCCAACACCCTAACTTCTTTCTGCCTTCTATCGTGAGGCTCTGGCAGTATCAAGAGTCTCCAGTAGCCATAACTAAATGTTAGTGGGGTTTTGGGGACTTTGATTTTTTTTTTTTGTAAAAGTTTTTTCAGTCCATCTGTTTTTTTTAGCAAGTTTCATGTCATTTTATAACTGGACCTTTTTCCTCATTGTGTAACCCATCACTGTGCCGGTCAGGGAACGCTCCATGACTGTGAAATCTGAGTCTAGAGTCTCTCAAGGAAAGAGGTAAAAGACCCTTCTCTTGGGCCATCTGAAGGGAAAGACAGCTTGAATCTCTCCGGTGTACATACTGCTCTATACAAAAAGTGGAGGCAGGGGCATCTTGTCGCAAAGCTGACAGTGTAGAGCATAGCTGAAAGTGCGTCATAGGGTCAGATGCTAAAAGCGTAGTGTCTGTGCATGGATGTGAGCGAGTTACCACTGAAATCTGTCTGCCTCTCACTGGCAGGGTGCTCTGGGACCTTCGGGGGGTTCTTCTGTCTTGCTTTGGTGTGTGTTCCTCTGTGCAGCATCTGCCTCCTTCCTGCAGTTGGTGCTTTGCATTTTTTATGCCTCCCAGATTGGGATCAATACCCAAGGCTTGCTGCGACACTAGGTAGTGATTTAGTCTGTTGCTGCATGAAAGATAAGCCCGTACTTTATCAGTGTGAGCAGACAGTGCCTCCCTATGTGAAAGCATCAGGAAGTGAGATTTATTGACCAGCCAGCTGGCTACAGCCAGCAGATAGCTTCTTTGCCGCTGCTCTAGTTCCTAGGAGCTGTTCTCACAGCTCAGTGCCTGCCATTTGAAGTAGCATCTTGGGTCCTCCTGCCCCAAAGTCCTGCCTGGGGATGCTCTCACTCCTTTTCCTCCAATTGCTGCAGGTATTTGATGAGCTGTTGCTGGATGCCGATTTCAGTGTAAATGCAGGCAGCTGGATGTGGCTTTCGTGCAGTGCATTCTTCCAGCAGTTCTTCCACTGTTACTGCCCTGTGGGCTTTGGACGTCGCACAGACCCCAGTGGTGACTACGTTAAGTAAGTGATATGACTTCACCTTCAGGACATGGTTTAGTGAACATGGTGGTATTAGGTTGATGGTTGGGCTTGATGATCTTAGAGGTCTTTTCCAACCTTACAGATACTATGATTCTATGACTGGAGCTTCTTTGTTGCTTGATCTGTGAACTTAAGTCATTGACTAGCTGACAGGTGCATGTCGCTTTCTGTGCATTGTGAATGCTGCATTGCTGCACTTTAAGTGGTGCTTGTGCATCTTTTTACTTGTGTTGCAGGAGGTATCTGCCCAAACTAAAAGGTTTCCCTTCACGCTACATCTACGAACCATGGAATGCTCCAGAGTCTGTGCAGAAGGCAGCCAAGTGCATCATTGGGGTGGATTACCCCAAACCCATGGTGAACCACGCGGAGACCAGCCGACTGAACATCGAACGCATGAAGCAGATCTACCAGCAGCTGTCACGCTACAGGGGGCTCTGTAAGTACCAACAATTGCAAAAGATTTTGTCTTTAATAGGAGATAAAATGCTCAGAGGATAGGTCATGGTTTAAAAGAGGTGGCACTTGTCTCTCTGGCTAGTCCCTGCAAGAGGAAGCAGTCCCTGCCAAACCTGCTCATTTGGTTTCCAGGGAGAGCTCCATTGAGCTCTTGAACAGGTAAGAGTGGAGTTCAGTTAGTTTTGAGAGCTGGTGATGGCACGGCACCATCCGTATGCCACCAATGGTCCGTTATTCACTTTGGAAAAAAAACTAGGCAGAGCATCCTAAATAAATACATTGCTGGATCACAATGTCTGTGGCTAGCGCTGGGTGAATGCAGCTCAGAACTCATCCTGCTTTGGGATATGCGTGTGCTGGTTGGTGATCACTAAGGTGTTTCCATGTCAAAGGCTTCTCCCACCCAAGTGTGTTTTGTTTCTTGACTACGATCCTCTTGCCTTGCTCTAGGTTTACTGGCATCAGTCCCTTCATGTGTGGAAGATCTCAGTGGCCCAGTCACAGACTCAGCTTCAGGGCAGGGCTGTAGCACCAGTACAGGTGAGTTGGAGCTATTTGTGTGCTTCTGAGATCGTTTCCTGTCGACTTAAAGGCTATGGGCGAGAGAGAGATCCTTTTCTAATAAGAAGAGGATGTGTAGCTAGCAAAACACAGATCACGTTCACCTTCCTTGAGGCTTTCTTCAGAAATTTCCAGTGAGCCTTCATTCCTAAAGGGCTGAAGAATAGGAGTTCATTAAAGTGTATCTTTTATTGCTTGTATTGGGATCATACACAGCCACCTAAGGGAGAAGTGCAGATCACTGTAGGGCTAATCAGGTATAACTAAGCTGTTGTCCATTTAAGGAGGATCCTTTTATGTTTGTTCTGGGGGACTTAATTATTCTGCTTTTAACAAAGTTTTTTCAGAAGTTCTCAAGGAGGCTGCGGCAACATGTCTCTGTGCTTGTGCACTGCATGTTCTTTCTCCCAGCTCTGTGGCAGATCAGGCTAGGGTGTACTTGTGAGGAGATCTGAAGGCAGGGGAAGCATTGCAATGACTCTTCTTCCTCTACAGCAGTGAGGCTGTCACAAGCAGACCAGGCTTCTCCAAAGCGCAAACATGAGGGAGCAGAAGAGCTGTGCACTGAAGAACTGTACAAACGAGCCAAAGTGACAGGTCTCCCCGTTCCAGAGATGCCTGGCAAGAGTTTATGATTGTGAGTAGTCCCTGGTGTGTACTGGCTTAAACTGCTTTGTCCTGGCAACTAGCGAGGCTCAATCTTATTTGCTCCCTGCATTTTAATGAACAAAATGGACTTGCTTGTGGAGGATGGTGGCTCCTAATTGCAATTCTGTAGCCCTGTAATTTGGCAGTGGTCTGCCCTCTGGTTTTGCCTTTGCTTGGCAGGCTGTTAACTCAGTTGTCCAGCAGAGAGCAGTACCCTGTTGCTAGAACAGCCACAGAGCGCAGTTGTTGGTGGGTTTGCTCTGGTGAGGCTGCTTCTCCTTTCAGAGTGGGTTTGCAGCCAGGTTTGCCCGTGTGGTGAGGGCACGGACTAGAGGAGGGAAGCAAGCAGGTCCAGTCATCTGCCTGAAGTGCTCCAGATCCCAGAAGGGAAGGAGCTGGTTGCATGTTCTGCCAGCTTTTCAGTATGAGAGGGGAGGTCAAGACAAATTCTCTCTTTTGCTTTCTCCTACAGCCAGGGACAAGCACCTTGCAAGTGAAGAATGAAATTGCTGAAGAGGTGACCAGATGAGTAGGGACTGCTGCCACAGAAGAACTGGAACTTGTGATCCGCAACAGAAAATCTGGGGTCTCATATAAACGTGTAATTCCAATAGCTGCCACAAAGGGGCACTGCGCTACTCATGCTTGGGAATACTTGGCTTTCTGGTCTCTAAAGAGCCAAGTATGTTTCTTCTTAGCCATGCCCAAAATCTACCCACATTTAAGGGGACAAGAGCCTTCTATCAACTTGTTCACTCCCAGGTGTATCTTTCTTTTCTGACAGTGGCTCAGTGCATGTGACTCGATGCACTGATGTAGGGAGCCGTATCTGTGCATCTCAGAAACAGTGAATGTTCTTTCTCATCACTAGTACTAGGCAATGAATTATAGTAGGAGTTGAGAAGGAAGCTGCTCCAGTGTCAAAAATAGAGTACCCATCCTACAAGCGAACAGGAAAAACTCCGTAATTCTTTCATTAGGCTAGACCGATAGGGATGTAAATACTTTTTGAGTAGATCAAGGTGGTACTGATGTGGAATGGAAACAAAATGAAGGACAACTGTAGCACAAGAATAAAGAGATACAAACTATCTGTGCACTTGAAAGGGACTTAAAACTTCCCCTGCAGAAGAACCTCATTGCTGCAAGGTGAACCGTAGTACTCTTGCCTGGAACAGGCAGTTTCAGAGCAGCTCAACATCTGGGAGGGAGGGACTCTGAGAGAAGGAGGAATTCTTCAGAGAATAACATCTGGCTTGATGCAAGTAAAGCAGTCTCCCAGAGCTTGCTGGTCCAGATAGTAAGGGAACTACACCGGGGCTCTACACTGTACAGCATTTCCTTCCCTGAGTGAGAGCTCTCTTAAATTGAGTGACTGCGGTTCGGTGTGTAGCCTGTGGAGTGCCTCATACTGATAGGGGATGCTTTACACATCAGCTTCTTGAAGTGAGTCTTCCTCAGGCTCAGTCTTGTCTATTCTGTGTGGATGTTTGCTCTTTCCTGTGTTGGCATCTGTGTTTCTACACAGTATTCTCTGGTACCTCATGCCCTGCACACTGCTCCTCCTTGCCGTTTGCATTCACACTGGTGCTTTGTAGTCTAGCAGGACGATTGTGTAGCTTTCCTGGCTCTTAACCATACACTCCTTGGCCTGGTCCTGTTACATGTCATTTCAACATGGTGCTGGCAGAGCAACTCTGCTTGCCTTCACACCTAGGAGGGCAGGAGAGGGTAGTGCTGCAGAAGAACCTCTCTTTTGGCAGTTTTCAAGAGGGATTAGATGGAGTAGCTAGTGGACTACTGTCAGCACTGTTTTCATTTGCTGTCCAAAACCTTTCATCCCTGCCTGGCACAGATAGTGTGAGGCTGTATGTGAGCTTATGCAACTAACAGTGTGGGGAGCAGAGTTGTCGTCTCCCACTCTGACTGGGATATTCAGATTCTGTTTTGGAGCCCATATTTGAACGCAGAGCAATGGGGCTGCGAATAGAAACTGACTGAAATGTATCTGGGAAACCTGGTGTGATTGAATTGAGTCTGTGAGTTAATTTATTGAATAGCTGAAAAACTGAATAACCTTTCCTTCCCACCCGTCTCCCTGGGGCATTTGACTGTAGATCCCTTTTCCCAAGCGAATCCGTTGGGCAGACCGACCAAGTAAATGAGTCACTTTTCCTGCCCTTACTTTCTTCTAAATTACTATTCATAGATCCTGCCTGGTGGATAACCCAGTAATTGACAGGTTTTGTCTCCTTCAGTCTGACCCAAACTTTACTCCCACTGTCTTGAGGGTAGAAAGGTGTAAAGAAGAGACCCTCCCCCGCCATCTTCTGCTGCAGAGAGAAGAAAGGGGAAAGACATGCACTTTGTACACATAGGTTACAGAAATTGTGACTTCTGTCATTTGGAGAGTTTCATGTTTAGGTAATGGTCTGTAAATATTACTTTTTTTTTTTATATATAAATGTCTTTAACCCTCTCTTTGCTGTCATCCAAATTATTTCATTTGGTAAGTGGTGGTTTTGGTGCTGGATCCAGGGGGATAAGGAGCCAAAGGGAGGGGAGGCAAAATCTAAGTGATCTTTTAAAAAGCTTTGTGGGTGAGGGGGAAATCACATTTGCAAGGTTTCTCTCAGCACCTGTGATGTCGATGGTGGCACCTGGAGGAGCTGCAGTTCAGGTAGTAGAACTGGGACGGACGCAGAAACACAAGGCCAGCTGAAGGTATGAGAGAAACTTCCTGCAAGGAACCTCTTAAGTCAGCTGGGATTCATCCACTCTGGTACCTTTTCCCAGTTGAAATGATAAAGGTGTGTGAAACTGTGTGACAGAGGAGCGTGGGATGATTGTTTGCTGTTTTCTGTGCTGTTTAGGATTGGGTGTGCTGGATTAAACTACAAGATGACAGATTGGAAAAGGCTGCGCCTTCCTTACACAGATGTTTCTGTGGCAAGCTTTCCCTAATTTGTGGGTGCTAACAGTTTGAGTTCAAAAGGGCTTGTCCCGTTCTTGGGGAAAGAAAAAGCCATCAATAACCATTAGAGAAGATACCATCTTCAGGAAGGAGCAGAGAGTTGCTGGAGGCTAAGATAATGAAGCACCATGAAATGGGTGCCAGTTTAGGGATTTCCATTTCCTAGGATAACAGCTTTTCTGGGGCTGAGTGGCAATACCTGACCGGATACAGGCACCCCCAAAGCAGGCACGGGGTGAGCTCTGCCTGGGAGAGAGCAGTTGGGGTTTGATGCTGTGAGAGCAGTGGCTTTCAGGATGGTCCCCAGGACCTGAAGGAGGCTCCTTTTGGCTGAGAAGGTGCAGAGTGGTGCTGCAGAGTTCTGAGCAGCGTGAACGCTGTTCAACGTGGCTCTCCTGTCAGCGACAGAGCCTTTTGTCTTGCGGTTCTTCAGCTCAGTCACGAACTGATACTAAAAACACCGTGACTTAGCAGTCTAGTAACTAGCTAGGACACAGTTGGAGTAAAGTTCTGCTGTGCACTGTGCCATCCTCCTCAGTGCTCCTGTGTAAACCCAGTTACTGGAACCCCCCCTTTTTTTTTTTTTAATCTTTGGAGAATTACAAGAGGTACATTATTTTCATAGTAACCAGCAGGACTTTAGGAACCGCATGTAGCTGTGACATTTCTCATCCAGGTTTGGTGATGGGGCTCATCTAGAACAGAAGTTAGAGCCTTAGCCTCAGTTGGGTGTGTTGAGATAACACCAGTTAAGCAATTATTACAAACAACCCAACAAAGCCAAGAGACAATTTTAAAACATTTTGCTTATGTAAGCATTTAAAATTTGGAGCCTAATTTGTTTGGTAAGTTTGAGGCAGTTTCTGAAGATGCAGATTAGAGTGTTTCAAAGAGGTGCTGGAGATAAAAGGGCATGTCTGGTCTACAAAGAGAGCAAATGTGTACAGTGTGTTGGTTAACTGAGTGAGGTGCGGTCAAGGTTCACGGTATTGCTCAGTTGGTCTCTTGTCTCCAGCAAGGACCTTGTGGGCTCGAGGAAGTCATACTTTGGTGCTTGAAGTGGCTTGTACATGACAAAAACCTTTCTGAAATATCAGCCTGTGCCCTAGAAGATGAAGAGCTGGGATGACAGCACATTCAGTCCAGCTTTCTCTACGCAGAGCGTAGTAATGTAAATTGAACCTGGAGAGGTCGGGTTTGAGGCTTCTTCTTTGTGCTGGCCAGAACATCTGTTCTCCCTGTCCAAGGAATGACGGTGGTGTGGCTAAGGATGGAAACTGGCTAGCCTTGGATTTCTAGCAGAGAATGATTTCCTGCTCCCTGTGCTGGTGGTTGGGGAAATTCCCTTCCCCTATCTCTCTTCTGTCTGCACAAAGCAGGAGCTGGAAGCAGCTTCAGGAGGGGCTGGCTGAAAGGTTTGAACGCAGAAAGCGCACCTGGATGTGAAGAGATGGGAGCCAGAGCCGTGGCCATTGAGGCAGAGGCTGGAGCAGTGAGAAGGATGGCTGATGGAGAGCAGAGTGCTAGTCTGGCATCACAACTGCATTTAGGGGGAGATGAGGTGGTTCACCTGGGGGAGAGAAGCAGGAAAACCTCTCTCAGCACAACCTTTCCTCAGGTTTAACTTAAGGCTGAGAACAGCTGCTCTGAAGTGAACCTGATGATCAACTGGACAATCTGAAAGACAAAAGAGCCAGCAGGTGCCTTGTGAGCAGAGACACGGGATAGGACAGACGCGTATCCTCTATTTTGAATGAGAAGTACATGCACTCTCCCAGGAGCCATGGGCTCTACCCTACAAATAAGGCGACAGATGTGACCAGCAGTAGCACAGCCAGAAAGGCCAAAGTGGGTCTCCTGCCAGGCTGGCCTGAGCGAGGGTTGGGAGGAAAGGCCTGGTGACCAGGCTGAGGAGCTCTTGGTGCTTGGTATCCCAGTGGAAGGTGAGATGTGCTGGTGGCAACGTGGCTGCAGGAGGAGGAGGTGGCAGCCTTACCTTCTGCCCCAGGTCAGAGGCCAAACACAGCCATGCTGCAGAGGAATCGTGCTTTGGTAGCTGGGGTTTATGCTTTGAGACGGAGTTGTGTCAAAGCTCCCCCAGTGCCTGAGTGGACGCTGGTGAATCTCGTGGGTCCTGCATGTAAGACACTTCAGACTGTGCATCCAAACTGTCAAAGGGATAGCTACCCCACCTCAGGAGGCTGCCCCAGGGGTACCTGTGTGTGGTGACCCTGTGGGTGCGTGCTTGTTTCCACGCTGGCCTGGGAGTAACATCTCTTTTGAGTTTGTCTGGCAGGAGACTGAGGCTCCCAAGAGAGAGCAGGGCTGTGTGCCTTGGAGGGCTCTGCTTGCTCTTCTCTGGAGGAGCAGCTGACGCCCTGGGCCTCGGCCAAGAGCTCATTGCCTCACTGACTGTCAGCTCCGCGATCTGAGAGATGCTGAAGGGACCTGCTGTGTATCTTCAAAGCTTGGACAGCTAAAGCAGTGCTAGCTACCCCATCCAGAACTGTCACAGGCAGTAACTGGGAGCACGGTGGGCATGCAGGGGATATGAGAAGTTCTTCTGTTCAGGTACAGAAGTCGCCTTGGGATGTAACAATACTGATGTTGTCTTCTTCCACGCACAGCACAACCTGCACGGTTTTCAGAGAGGAAAGCACAGGGAGGAGAGGCGGGGGGAGAGAAACCTGCCACTCAGGCTGGTGGGGAAGGGCAGCAGCAAAGAGCGGTCACCCAAAAGAAGATGCTTCCTGGGATACAGCTGGATGCAAGAGTGGGTCTGCCTGTTCTGCAACCTCAAGATGTGTTTTTTCCCCCTTTGTGCCTGTGGACCGTGTGTACGAGCTGCTTTTGGAGTTCCCCTTGCTGTGCTCGCAGCCCTGTCCCCCTTCAGCAGGGCCGGGGTCTGTGCTGGGGCTGCCAGACCTGTTGCCGGGCAGGCGCTGGGAAGCGCGGCCTGGCTGTAGCTGCCGCTCCCGCTGCCTGCAGGCTCGTCCCCGCTGCGGGGGAGATCCCGGCAAGGGGCCCCTGCGTCCCCAGCCCCCTGCCCTGGGGCGCTGCCTGCCCCCTCTGCCAGCCGGTAACCCCTGAGCCTGGGGGGGACCCCGGCTATGCCGCCACCTGCGGCACATCTGCCCGGCGGCGGGGCGCTGCCTCCAGCTGCGGACACAGCTGGGAGGGAGGGGGTCGGTCCGGCTGTGGGCACATCTGCCCCACTGGGGCCGGCGTTCCCCCCAGGACCCGGGCGCTGCGGCTGGGGATGGGGTGAGCGGGGGGGGGCGCCTCCAGCTGCAGCCGCATCTGTCCTGCAGCTGCCGCCGGGGGCCGCGGG
>WHYT01015429.1:406164-418602 GCA_009806455.1 Tetrax tetrax
GGGGGGGGCCGGGGGGGGGGGGGCGGTTCGGAGCTTCCGGTGCCCCCTATGAGCAGCTCTGGGGTGGGGATGTGCTGGGTGGGCAAGGGAGCTGTGCCGCTGCCCAGGGGTGTAGAGACCAGCGCTGTTCCCCTGCCATCCAGGGAAGGCTCCTGCTTCTGGCGGCCATGCCATCGTCAGCCATTGCTCTCTGCTCACCATTGGCACCCAGGGGTGCTGCGGGGAGCTGTCTGAGAAAGGGGGATCAGGACCAATTGCTTTGTGTGGTAAAATTTTGAGGAGGGCGAGGAAGGGCTGGTCCACACTTGCGGCCGCGGCTGAGCTCACGCCTGCCTCTGGCAGGCCCTAGCCCCTGATGCTCGGGGACCAGCAGGTCCCTGCGAGGAAGCAGGCAGGTGCAGTGGAGCTGTGGCAGAGTTCAGGCGATGTACCCCCTTGAAGGGCTCTGCTCCCAAAGCCCCTTTGCTGCTCAGCTCCAAGGGCTTCAGCAGCTCCTCTTATTGCAGCACCGCCTGCGAGAGCTGCTGGGAGCTGTTGCAACATGGCTGGGTAAACCCTGCAAATCGAGCGATTAAATGCCGCCTCTGGAAATGTCCACCATGGAGAAGGGGCTTGGCCACCCAGCTGGGGGACAGAGGTTGAGCTGCCGAGCACCTCTGGGCCCATGAGAGGATCGGGCTCGCCACCCAGCGCTGTCCTGGAAGCAGCAAGTGTCCCCCCAGGCATCCTCCTGATGCTCAGCAAACAGCGATGCTCCGGAAGGGAGAAGAAGGTGCTGCTTCTTGCTGTGCCTCAGACCTTCAGAAAGAGAACCCAGCGTGCTGGCAGCGTGTCCCGGGGCTGAACCGACCTCCGTGGGGGAGGCCCTGCAGCCGGGAAGAAAGCTGGGGAGTTGAGACAAGGGTGCAAGACCTTCCCCGGGCACTGAGCTTGGGATGTGAGCCTTGAAGTGGAAGGAGATGCCAGTGATGCCCCTGAGCCTGGGGCAGGGTCTGGCAGACCGGAGGTGATATGGTGGCAGGGAGCATTGTGCGAGGAGAGAGCCCTGCTTGTGAAACGTCTGTGAGCTGTGCTACATGGCACAGCTTGGGTTGTGCCTGTCCCAGGTCTTGCGTTCCTGCCATGGGGGCTCAGTGAGGCCCCTGCGACCGAATTGAAGCTGGCAACAATGAGCATGGCTCAGCGTGAGGGCTCAGCCCGCAGCTGGTGGCGATCTCCTGGAAGAGCCCTGCCCTCTGCCCAGGCTTGCTGCTTGCAGGACAAGGTATTCCAGCTTTTCTGCTGTCTGATATGTGCCCCCACTCTTCCAGCTCCCTGAGGAGCAATGGGCCAGCCCAAGCTTTAGGTGATCGAGTGGCTTGAATTGAGGCAGACTGGGTCCTGGCCAGCAAGTGGCCTGGTGGGCTGGGATCTGAAGCTGCGGTGGCCAGAGGTGTTGGTCCGGCAGGTACTCATTGTTGGTGATGGATTGATACTGTCTGAGTGGAGGTGGGAGAAGGATGGTGAGGTGAGCCCTCCTTTAGCCAGGAGGACCTCCAGAGGTGGCTGCTCACCGTGAGAACAGCAGCATTTTAAAAGACAGCTGCCCGCAGGAGCATGGCTCTGATGTAACTGGGACCTAGGGGTCAGTGATCGATCTCCCCAGTCTCCTTCTGGTTTCCCTCATAAAAGCAAAGAGCATCAACCTAGCTGCTGGGGCAGGAAAGCTCCTGGAGTAGGAAAACCTTAGGGAGTTATTTGCATGAGTCAGGAGAGAGGGGGAAACTACCCCGCTCCTCGGGGAGCCCTGTTGGGAAATCACAGCCATCCTGTGAGTTGCTGGGGCCTTGGGAGAGGAGGAGATCTCTGGGAAGAGGACATTTCTCCATCTCCTCGGGAAGCTCAAGGAAGCACCTTCAGGCTGAGGCAAAAATCAATCCCAGCGCTTGGGTTGTTTTCTGTGTCTGCCACGGCCATCTGGAGCCATCAGAGGAGCCTGTTTGGAGGCAATGAGCTGGGTGTCAGAGTGGGGCTACCTGTCTTCTTGTGAGGGGAGGTGAAAGGGCTGTCTTATCCTGATGGAGAGAGAGGCACCTTCTCCTTGGTTTGTACAAAAGAGTCTCTGTGGCTCTTGTGATGGAAGAAAAAACCCAGGCCGAGCCAAATGTAGGATAGTACTGTTTTTCCCACTGATGCTCGTTACAGGACTTCCAGAGAGCGCTGCCTGGGAGTGGAGCATCAGGATACGGCCTGGGCAGCCGGGCTTGTTGGAGCCCCTGGCTCCATCGTGGCGTGGTGCCCTGGCCAAGGCCCCACGTGGGAAATCCTGCACAGAGGCAGCGGCTGGGGAGGCGATTGTGGAAACCCCCTTTTCCCTGGCAGGGGACGGAGTCGAGGCAGGTGCAGCAGCCAAGGCCCTTATTAGGATGGCAATCAAGCTGCTCCTGCTAAGGGCAGGTAATGTCTGCCTCCGCTCATGCACCTGCCTGTGCTCCCTCGCTTGCAGTTCCCGGGTGTCCTGAGTTTATCAGTTCTCGTGCATTCAGCAGGGCTGCCAGCCCTCTTGGCCCATCCTTCAAGAAAGCACCTGTAACCTCTGCAGGTTACCCTGCAGGTTGCCCCCCTCTGGCCAGGGGGCAACCTCCCACGTACCTGCGATGCGGTGATGCCCACCTGCAGCGACACGCAGGTGGCACCCACACCACCACTGCTGCCACCAGGGAGGGAAATTGGCCAAAATACCCCTGTAGGTCCTGCTTGGACTTCTGCTGCCAATGATGGAGCTGAGGGGAGTCAGAACTCTTCCATTTTGTTGGCATTTTAAGCCTCTTTGAGAAGCAAGACAGAAAGGCAGGGGTGTTTCCGGCACAGGGAGTGGGGGATGATAACGGAGAACCTTCCATCTCCTAGGAAGTCCTGGAGCACCCAGGTGTGAGGAGAAAAGGGCAGGAGTAATACAGAGACAGAGATTTCTTTATTCATGGCAGTAAGCGAGGAGGTTCCGAGCAGACAAGGTGCCTCCAGGCAGAGCTAGTGATAGGGAAGATGGAGCCCTGGATACCATGATCAGGGATCTGAGAGACAATGAACTCAGTACCACGAGTGTCATTCGCCGGCGGCACGGCACTGATGGGACAAGAGCCAGCAACAGGTTAACTCAGCAGAGCGGTCCAGGCCACCCGGGGAGCTGGACTCCTGTGAACCCACTGTAATCCAGCCGGGATGAAGCTGGGTCCCGAGCAGCTGGCAGTGCTGGTTGGGCTAGCGGGAGATGCACCTATCACGCGCAGCCCCTGGGCTGGGGGGGACAAGGAGAGCTCTTGGGGCGGGTGCCAGCACGGGGCAGGAGGGCAGTGCTGCGACGGGCAGCAGTGGCCTGCGACTCTGCTGGGTGCCAGAGCAGCCTCTGTGGGGATGGGGATGCCCTGTCCACATCTCAACATCAGGGTGGGCACCTCTTTTCCAGAGCTGCTTTGGCTCCATCCTGATGGGGCGAGGGGCGAACAGCCTCGCAGAGGCTCGCGGTCTGCAGCCTGCCAGCCGCTGGTGAGTGGGTCCCCGCTCTACCTGGTGAGATGCCGGACGGATGCTCTCGTCTCCCTCAGCGAGGCAGAGAGCCCCTCATCCTTGGCTCGGCCAACAATGCTGCAAGGGCAGGAGGAGGCTGGGTAGTGCGGGCGTCCGTGCCGGGGTAACCAGATGCCTGTGCCCGCTGCGGGTGCTTGGGGAGCGGGGGCTGGAGCAGGACCAGAAGCTGGGCTGGCTGGCTGGCTGGCAGGCAGAGGCAGTCAGCATCCCCGGCAGAGTGCAGGGACTTGGCATCGGCTCAGCTGGGGAGGTTTGGTTGGGTTTTTTTTTTTTCCCCCCCTCTAGGACAGCTGATTCCATCTATTTTTAATGAGCTTCCCCAGGTTGCGCAGTGAGGAGACAGAGCAGCGCTGGCAGCCACAGACTGCGCCGGGGCAGGCGAAGGGGCAGCAGGCACCCAGGGCTTGGCTGTCATCTTCCTCACTCTGGGGCCTGGGGGTCTTCCTTCGGGTGGGAGCGTGTCCCCCAGCGAAAGGGGGTCCTCCTCAATGCAGCTGCCCTTGAAAATGGAGTCAAGCACCGAGGAGGAGAGCTGGCTGGAAGATCAGTGGGAGAAATGGTAGGGGACCGGCTGGGCCTTGGGGAGGGGGGGTTGCTGTCCCCATGGGCATGCAGGGGGGCGAGGGACAGCCCCTCACCCCTGGGCACATTGCCCTTCTCTGCGAGCAATGGCTGCAGGACAGGAGCAAACTTGGCACCCAATCGAGCCCAAAGTTTTCCTGGCTGCACAGGGAGCTGCGCGGCAGCCGGGCACCAGAGCGGCAAAGGCAGCCGGACGCATCCTGCCACACACCTGCATCTGCAGGCAGGGCTGCTGCTGAAGAGCTGCACCTCGTCTCCGAGAGCGCGAGCAGGGCTGCCCAAATCCATCTCGGAGTGGGGGGCACTACCACCCACCCCAGCTGCTCCTGCAGAGCCCAGGAGCCCCCACCAGCCCCTCGACGACGTGGTGCCTCTTGCCGTGACCCCGCAGCACCCACTGCGCTGCTGCGCCATGGCGGCTGGAGGCCCTGAGCATTAGCGGCTGATGGCATCCCACCACCCTGGCGACCAGCGTAACCGGAGAAGAAATCAATTTGTGCCTTAAAGGCTCATCATGAGCCTCCTGCTCAGCAGCAGGAGATGGGGGGGCAGTCTGTGCCCCCTCCCTGATTCATCTTGCAGGGACTGCCCCCATGGGCGCAGCTGTTCCCAGCCATCTTCACCCCAGCGAGCCCAGTGCTGCTGGGGTCCTCAGAAATATGGAGGGGAGATGCTGCTTCTCCCATGGGCCTCTCCTGCTCCGTCCCCCCGCTGGGGTCTGGGACGAGGGAGATGTTGCCCCTCCATAGCACTGGCTTGGTGTCATTGCGGGTGGGGGAGCCCCAAGGTGTGTGAGCGATGCTTAAAGCAAGGGTGGGAGCTCTGCAGGTCACAAAATACCCTCCTCCTTCCTTCCCTGCCGGTAAGGGCCAAGCCAGATAGGGGTGCTGAGCTCGGCATCATACTTCCACCTGAGCACCTCCCAGTCCAAGGAGCTGGGAGCAAATGGAAACAGCAGCATGCAAAGCGGTACCTGTGGGCATTTTAGACAAAACTCAAGGGGCTGAGTTGGTTGGCAGAGGACTTTTGAGCTGGGCTCTTTTATTTACCCCCGTGGTAATGAATAAGCAAGAGGAGCGTTGCGGTACCAGCACGGATAAATGCTTTAATGCGTAGAGGCTGGGAGTGCCTTGCTGTCTCCCTGGGGATGCAAGCAGGCAGGCGAGGAGCCCACTCATCAGCACGTTTCCAGCCGCTGAAAGGGGATCTCTGTAAACTTTTTAAAGGGGTGTAATAAGCCTGTGGGGCTGACAGCCAAAAAGGACCTGTAAGGCCATGCAGGTGCACTTGGCAGGGTGGGTTCGGCAGCACCGATGGCCGCAGGGATGTCCGCAGTCACCCCGGGGAGTGATTTTGGTGCAGAGGGAAATCACTGCCCTCTCTTACTGCAGGCACCTGGGCTGGAACATCCCTCCCAGCTGCGGCTCGGGGGCTGGGCGTGGAATGGCCAGTGGGTTTGCAGTGTCTGCATGTCTGTGGGTCTTGGTGTGGCTACTGGTCCCAGCAGGTCCATCCTCCAACTGTGCACTGCCAGGACTCCCAGCCCTTCCCCTCCCTTTAATCCTGGACTTTGCCCCTCTGAGTGTCTGTGCCCAGCTGTGACAATCCCAGAGCCTCCCTGGGATGGTGGGACCCGAACCTCCTGGGACAGGGCTGGCTGTGCTGTCTGTCCCATGTTCTCCCAACTTGCACCTCCCCGCTGCCTTCAGTCAGGCAGGGGCTGGTTTGGGACACACCGCTCCTCCCTCCCCACAGCCACAGACCATGCCAAGCCCAGTGATTTGGTGGAGACAGATCCATCCCCTCTGGAAGGAGCCCCTTTCCCAGTCTTTCTTCCCAGTAAAGACCAGGAGAGCCTCTCCTGGCGGGGCAGTGCTGCTCCCTGACTGCAGGCAGCACGTTGCCCTGCACTCTCCTGCCAGCCGCCTGCGCAGCGGGTGACCACCCCGTCTCCACTCCCTCCAGGCTCACCCATGACATCAGCCTCGAGGAGTTTGAGGATGAAGACCTCTCCGAGATCACTGATGAGTGTGGAATCAGCCTGCACTGCAAGGAGAGCCTGGCCACCCGGGTGAGCACAATGGGGCTGGGGATGGGGACGGGTAGAGCATGCTGGTGGGGTGGGCAGGGCTATGAGGTCTTATGCTGGTCCACCAGATCCCCAGGCCAGTGATGGTTCCTCAAGGTGCCCCATTGCCACAACCCCAATCCCCTCTGCTCCGGCGTGCCCTCTCCCCACTGCAGCACAGACCCTTTCTGAGACAGGCAAAGCCAGGGGACAAAAAATCATCTCAAAGCTGGTGCCTTTTGGTTCCTGCTGTGTTGGAGAGGTTTCAGTTTGTTCCTCAGGGATGACCCTAAGCATTCAGGTGCAACAGGGAGCATACCCCCCATTTAAGCAGGATGGCCAGTGAGCCTCTGGCACCCACTGAGCATCCTTGGGAAGTGAGGACACATGTGACATGGCACCAAAGGTCTGGTGTGGGCTGTGCCTCCTGTTCCCTGGGCTTGGAGGTGCAGCTGGGCTGGCAAGATGACAGCTCTCCTCTGCTCACCTGAGGTATTCCTTCTGGCTTGCTAGCTGCCTTTAGCAAGAGCTGTACTCAGGCGTTTAGGAGGGAGGAGACCTGGAGGCTGGTGACACATGGATGGAGGAGGTGGCTCTGACCCCAGCAGGTGAAATAAAAATGGGAGCTCTGAAGCCTGGGCAGATGCTGCAGGCGAGTCTCCCATCCACGTTCAGCACCCTGGGGCACACTGTGGAGACCCTGACAGGATTCACCCCGCTGTTTGAACTGCCCGAGAAGGTCACGGGGGCAGAAACATGGAGATAAACTGAGGATTTGGAAACGTGCAGGGATTCTGCATTTTGCCAGCGTGTTTCATGCCAAAGGGATGCAAATGCTGGAGGAGCAAGCAAATGGTTTGAGAATCATTTTGTTCCTCAGGAGAAATATTTCCTCTGCAAAACTGATGAAGACCCAGCGAGGAGGGGAAAGGCAGAAGAATTTGTCGCAGATTTAAAATTAGAAAGTTTAAAATTAAAATTTGTGGTGTTAGGAATCCCTTGTTGCAGGCAGGAGGGTACAGGCAGACCTCATCCGTGGGAGGTGAAGGTGTCCTGCTGTGCTCCCTGGTCTAATTTGGGACCTTCCCGGCAGAAGCTTGCCTGCTCCCAGTGATGAGGCTGCTGCTCCACATCTCTGCTCCAGCCGCAGCCTCCCCCTGCTCCTGTCCCTGCGCTGCGATGCTGTGACCTGACCCTCAGTCGAGCGTTTGCTCCGGCTCCGGCAGCAAGCCCCATGCCTTCCCTGGGGACGGCTTGGAGCTGCTTTGCACAAATGCCCGGCTGCACTGAGAGTCTGCTGGGGTGGCAGGGGGATGCGAGGCTGCCCCCGGGGAAGCAGTGAGCTATTCATAAACACAGCAAAGAAAGAAGCCTACCATGCTCAGAAAAAAAATGCCTGCTAGAAATACGTCCAAATGGTTTGTATGAGACACAGAGGATTGCCTGAGGAGCAGAACGAAAAGCGGTGACAGCAAAGGTGGCGAGAGGGGCTTTTCAACCTTAGCTGTTGAAGGCGTGAGCCAGGGAGCCTTCCAACCCCGTCACCGTCCAGAGCGAGCTCGGGGCCGCAGGATCTGCCTGATGGAAGCAGCCAGGCCCGGAGGGAGCAGCTTGGCCAGGTCTGCGTGCGGCGTGGGGGCCGGCAAATCAGTAATGACCCGCGGCCGGCATCAGCCAGCTAATTGCATCACGTGGAAACGGCTGGCTTGGCTAGTCAGCCCAACGCCGAGGCCAGGGGGGCCCCACGCTGATGCCCTGCCTGTACCGAGCTCCTGGTGCTGCAGAGTGGCCGAGGTGTGCAGGATGGAAGGTTGGCTCCAGTCACCTCTGCCGCACTGGGTGGCTGGAAGAAGCCCGGTGCCAGCTCACCAGATCACACTGGAGCCGAGAGCAATGGGGAAGGGGGACACAGAGGCTCTGGGGAGTGCAGTGAGCCATGGGGCTGGGGGCACCCAGCCACTTTCAGCTTCCAAACCCAGCGGCGAGTCTCCAGAGCCCCTCAGCAGCAAAACCCCATGGCAGGAACAGGCAGCTGGTGTGGAGTCCAACACCCAAACAGAGGTGGGGTTTGGGGTTTTTTTTTTTCAGTCCTGGAAAAACAAAGATGACTTCATCGTTGGCTGTTTTAGCAGCTTGCCAGAAATAGTGACTGAGACACACAGGAACTGCAAGGAGGCGTAGAACGATGTTTGTGCAAGAGGGAACTCTGTATGACCACAAGGACTGCACCTCATGTGTGGGAGACCACATCCTAAGGATGAGGAATATTCCCAAATGCGGGTGAAAGACCCCTTAACCTCAACAAGAAGTCCCAGGTGGAGGAAAACCAAAGGCAAAGCACGGGGCAGGCTGGGGAGAGCGGTCAGCAGGGAAGCAGAGCAGGAGGCCAGCTGGGGAGGAGCGGCGGCCAGTGGGATGAGGGATGTCACTCCTGCTTCTCAAATGGCAGCTGGCGCCAGTGGGGCCCTGGGGCACGTTGAGAGGGACAGTTGCAACAGAAGCGCCAGGGTTTGGTCTTGGTTTGGTGGCTTGGAAATCTGAGGTGACTGTCGCTGGCTTCAGCAAGATGGATCCCAGCAAACGACCATACTGTGGTTAATAGAAGCTCAGCACCTCATCCATATTCCAGGAGCTGCAGAAAATGGTTAATGCAGGAATGAAAAAAAAAAAAAAAAAGAAGAAATACCCTTCTTGGAAATACCTGTGAGCATGAGAACAAGTGCCCAAAGGAAAAGAGCCGATACAGGGCTGTGCTGAGCCTTCATGGCCTGCATGAAAAGGCCTGAACCAGCCGTGAAGATACAGATACCTGGAGAAAGAAAACAAAACACTTTGGTTTTCCAGCATAACGACACTGCTGGAAACACCACGCTTCCTCCTTGATGCTCACCGTCACTAATCCCGCTGGCAATCGGAAGGCCAGCGGGACCCACTGCAAAGGGGGAAACAGCCGCCACGAGCCAGCCAACCTGCAGATCCAGGGACAGCGGGGAGCCAGCTGCACCGTCCAGGAGCAACCGACACGTAGGAAGGCGACTGCTCACTCCGGGCTGCTTTTCGGAAGCTGCACCAGGCTGGGGGCAAAGAGTCTTCTCCTGGGGCTTTGAAGCCAGGAGCAAAGCAGTCACAGCTGGGTGGCAGGGAGAGGGGACACAGTTGTCCCCTCCGCTTGGCAGGTCCCCCTTGCTTCCCCACAGTCATAAATGCTTTTCCCAGCTGAAGGTTTTGTCACTCTTCCTCTGACAGGGAAGGCTGCAGGGGTGGGGGAGCAGGGAAGGGCCTTTCACCTGCTCGACTGTAGCAGGTAGGGACCAGGGTGACCAAAGCAACATCTTGCGTATCACCCCTTCCCCTTGCAAGAGCCTTTCATTCCTAGGGAAGCAAGCAGCATCCATCCCTTCCTGGGGTCAGCAGCAGCCCCCAAGCAGGCAGGTCCCTTGGCTAGACTGGTGCTCCCAGGGGTGCTCCCAGCACCTCCCAACTGCAGCAGGCCTCGAGCTGCTCCCGCTCCCCTGGGGCCCGTGGACCACAGCATCAGGATCATCAGAGACCACCAGTTGCTGGATGCTGGGACTTCTGCCATTGGGATGGTACTGTGCGGGTGGGAGGTAGCAGCAGGAGGAGCGTGCCAGCATCGTGGCTGTTCAAGCGACTTTGGGAAGTCACCTTGCCATCATGTCTGCACTGAGGCATGAGCATCCCCAGGCTGGCCTTAGGTTACATGAACTTGTTGCCAAATGGCTCCCGAAGCAGCTTGTTCTCGTGCGGCAGCATCCTCCCAGTTAGAAAGGCTTCCCAACATCTAGGCACTACCCTTGCTTTGCAGATCACCGCAGGTCCCGCTCAGACGGCACAGTGATCTATTGCTATATGGTTTCAAAACTACTTTGTTGTGCTACAGTCCGTTAATAAGTACCTGCGGTGGCTGTAGCTTCCTCCTCACTATTGAACCTTGCATCCCGCCTAGGGCACCCTTTTCTTCAAACCGGGTGCTGTTTTGCTTTTCTGCATCCTCTTGGGACTTTCTGTCCTCTGTGAGCTTTCCAAGTGATTGCTACAGCTACAGGATTGCTCAAGCAGCATCATTAGCAGCCTAGGTTGAACATCACTAGGTGACTGGGGCACACCGACCTTAGATGGGTATGGTCTATTTAGCTGGCATTTCCTCCTCATTCTTTTCCTTTGCTTCTGCTTCCTTGTTGAAATCCATGTGATTTGCCACAAGCAACTGGTGGGATCTGCTGTGGAAACACAAAACTTGTTGCATGAAGGCTAACATTAAAAACAAGGGAGTTAAATGTTTAAAGCCTTGAGAGGATGGGTTTTGGTGGCAGCGCTCACCCGGTGCCTGCCAGGAGTGCAGCCGGGACTCTGGGGTGCAATGGTCCCCATGAGAGGGGTCGTACTGTGCCTGCAGCAGGCAGAGCCTAAAGTCAGCACAGGCTGACTTTAGTCCGACAGTTTCGGAGCTGGTAGCAGTGAGAGCGCTTGGAGGGGCTGCCAGAGCTGCTGGGGCTGTTTCTTCTCCAACGGGGGCATCCTGCGTGCAGCCAGAGACACGGATGGCATCAGCTGAAAAAAATGCCCTTCACCACCCCTGCCTGCTGACGAGCTTTCCAGTCACCACAAACAGCTGATGGCACGGAGAATTCAGCTTGCTAGTGCCAATTGCAGCCTTTCTTGCTGTCTGCAGCAACCTGTGCATGTACAAGCTCCATTTACTGCAAGGAAGATGGCTTGGGAGGAAAACCGCTGACCTTTAAACACCTGCGAACGTGGGAGGACATTGGTGCTTCTATGCCCAGCAACGCAGCCACAAGGACATCTGCTCCTCACAGCCCTTGCAGGCCATGGTGGCCACCTTGCTCCAAGGGTGCAAGGGAAAGGAGTGGGGCCACTCCTGGCCAGAGCACAGCCACTGCCAGCAGGTGACTGGAAAGCCAATGCCAGGCTGCTGGCTTGTCACACATCCTCCCACTCTGGTGAGACCTCACCTGGAGTACTGTGTCCAGCTCTGGAGTCCCCAACATAAGGAGGACATGGACCTGTTGGAAAGAATCCAGAGGAGGCCACAAAGATGATCAGAGGACAGGCTGAGAGAGTTGAAGCTGTTCAGCCTGGAGAAGAGGAGGCTCTGGGGAGACCTTATTGTGGTCTTCCAGTACCTACAGATGGAGAGGGAAACTTTTTAGCAGGGCCTGTTGTGATAGGACAAGGGGTAATGGTTTTGAAATAAAAGGATGTAGATTCAGACTGGATTAGGAATAAATTTTTTATTAGGAAGAAATTTTTTTACAATGAGGGTGGTGGAACACTGGCACAGGTTGCCCAGAGAGGTGGTGGATGCCCCATCCCTGGAAACATCCAAGGCCAGGCTGAATGGGGCTTTGAGCAACCTGATCTGGTTGGAGATGTCCCTGCTCCTTGCAGGGGGATTGGACTAGATGACCTTTAAAGGTCCCTTCCAACACAAACTATTCCATGATTCTCTCTACCCCTTCTGGATGGCTGCACATCCCAATATGGGCAAATGCAGGAGCTATGAGAAGAGACTTGTTGGAGATAAGGAGGCTGAGGGGGATGTAATTGGTGTGCTCGGCTGCCTAATGGGAATTACAGGGAAGAAGGAGCCTGACTCTTCTCAGAGGTGCATGGTGAAAATGTCAACCCCATGGTGAGAAAAAGCAGCAGTAGTGCAGCACTGGCACCAGTGCCCAACGTGCTGCTGGGTTCTCTGTCCGTGATGTGATTCCTGCGTGATGGGCAAGGCCCAGAGGGACCTGCTGCAGGCAGGGGTTGGACCAAAAGGATTGTGTGCTTGTAGGAGTCCCAGTTGCCAGGCCAGGAATCAAGAAAGGGGCACGGCCTGCCTTGGGGGGAAGAATTGTAGGGCAGCCCAGGCTGAAAGGGCCTTTGGAAGATCACCGGGTCCAACCTTTGATGGGAAAGGCAGCCTGGATGAGACTGTCTGGCGCTTCATGCACTCTTGTCTCGGACTCCACCACCTCTCCCCGGGGAGGTTGTTTCAGTGCGTGATTGCTCTCACTGTTAAAAAACGCCCCTGTTGTGCCGAGAGGAAACGTGGGTGCGCGCATTCGTGCCCGTTGTGCTGAAGGTGATAACGGGGACATCTCCTCCCCGGGGGGCAGCGAGCAAGAACGGGGCCTGGGGAGGCGGGGAGGGGGCGCGGGGCCTCGGGAATAACACGGGAATAACATCCC